>BHFT01024582.1:0-47132 GCA_004320025.1 Laticauda laticaudata
CCCTTTGGGCATTTTTCTTTCTGGGTGACACCACTGTCCTCATGAAGTTCCCTTTCTACAACAGTTTGGGATGAACACCCTTTGAAGGGTGTGGGAGTAGGACTTAGAATCTCCATAGATGTTCAGAGATATCATTACACATTTCTAAATGTTGAATGAAGTCAAGATGAGAACCATGCCCTTGGACTGTAGCCATGAGATTGAGATCCATACACATGTAATTTTCTTTCTGAGCAGAACCTGCCACTCCAATGGTCTCCAGATAAATGCCATACATTTTTATTTCCCACTGGCATGGTTGGGTTCTTTATTTGCCCAGCTTATATGTATCTGCTTGGGCCATTGTCAATAGATTCAGAGCTGCTTTCTCCCTGCTTGTCATTCATTCCTAGATCTGCTACCTTTGTGGGGCTAAAGGCTGCTTCCTGGACAGCTGTGTTTTCTCTGAGAGTCCTGGGGGAAGCAAGCTGACCACCAGCCCAGGCGCTAGTTGTTTTTCAAGCTTCAGTGATGCCTGGAAAGCAATTAGATTCAAATAGCTTCCTGCCAACATGTTTGCCAACTTGAGAATAAATGAGCAAAGAGAAAAACAGAATCTGTGAAGCCAGCCATGGAGAGTAACAGAAGACTAGGGCCAGGCAGTTCATTTTTTTTCTCTGTTTCTCCCTCCCTTCCCCTTTCTTAGCAAACCATGCATACTTTAAGTTTTGTAAAAAAAAAAATTATTGCATCCATTTCATCTCTTAAAGCTCTTGAATGCCCCATGTGCATTTTTTGAAACATGACATTCAAGAGCTACACTTGGGCTGGTATGGCTTTCAAGCTGCTCATGGGCCTTGAAGAGGACAAAAGTGGAACCCTCTTACTTTAGTTCAAATCACTTGAGCATTCTGCCACATATTACAATATTTGAAGTGAAAGGACATGGCTGGACTTCCTACTTTGTTTTCTTCTCTGCACAGCACAAGGCAGGTGGGGGAGTTGCAGCAAAACCATAGTTCACCTCTTAATAGGAGATTTCATGAATGTTCCAATTGCTGTGACTACATTAAGGAAATGATTCTTGCACCATTAGCAGAAGCTGGACAATGATACCATAACAGTCCAGAAGCCTTCAATCCAGTGACAATCCAGTGACTTCAGGGGGAATTATGGAAATAGTACTGGTGAAAATATTTATTTTTGAAATACTAATGTCAGTCTTGGAAGCCATATTTTACTTGGAAGCTTGAGGTGGCCACATTTAGTGGCTGGGAATTTGGGAAGGGGGATTTCATAGAGAGGTAGAAGATTAGACTCAACAACATTTTTTCACAGAAAGTCAAGGACACCTGGAGAGGAATGTCTGGAGGAAGGTCTCCAGTTGGGATGAAGATTTGATTGGACCATCTGATGGACCAATGGGTGCAGGTGATGGATCTTTAATCTTTTTTCTTTTGGGAAAGGAAAACCTGGAACTCTCAGATTTGGGTTTTCCCAGATATTCCAACATGACAATTCTAATAAAAATGGAACTTTGAAAAAATGCTTGTCTCAGAGTTTATTGGTTTGGAGTTGGTTAGTTGGAATGCTGACAACTGAAACATTTTCTCTGTTCAATCTCCATAATGCCAGAGGTAATTCATTTTCTCCTTTCATTTTTAAAAAAAATATTATTATTCATATTAAACTACCATCACCTGCATTTCCCATTCCTCTCCTGTAGGACCAGGTCCAGAGTGATGCCAGAAAAGAAAGGACTTGCTTGGGTGACATTTTCACATCTGTACCAATCAGTGCTCTTGCTTTATAAGAACACCACAACTAAGGAAACCTAAAATCCAGAGGTAATGAATTCCTACTATTCTATTGCAGGATGACTCTGTGTAGCTTTAAAAGCATGGGGAATGATTCTTAACACAGGCTAAAATGATCCAAGTTAAATGCATGCACAGAATAATGAGTGTGCTGGGAAGAGCAGAAAAAATATATAAATTAGACAGATAGCTTGAAATCAATATGTGTTCAGTAATTAATGTGATCACACCACAATGGCACATGTTCCAATGAAGGCTCAGAGAAAGTGTGTGAAGTGACAGCATCAACCAATTTCACACTTCAGTATGTTTAATTTCCACAAGATGTTTAAACAAGATAGCAGGTCACAGCTGTTTTCTGTCTTGCAGACAGCCTCTGTGTCAATTTTCATCCTGGCCCAGGTAAGATGGATAATTGCCAAGAGAAAATGTGCAAATTGAACGGCCACTGTAAGTAATTTCCAATTGTTCAGTTGTGCATATGATCCAAACTAGCCAACAGGCATATCAATCCAATGAGTTCAGCCTCACTTACTGTACCTCTAAGGGCCACATTTGATGAGTTCTGCTGCGTAGCTTTTTAAAAAGAAAATTACAGCGAAGGGAGAGGAATTGTAGATCAGGTGGAGATAGGCAGGAAATATTGTATCTGGATCTGATTCTTTTCTTGGCCCACTTTCATGGCAGTATCTAGTCAACTTTGTCCAGAGCTAACTGAACAGAACAGAATAACAGAGCTGGAAGGAACTTTGGAGGTCTTCTAGTCCAATCCCCCTTCTCAAGCAGGAGACCCTGTGATAGAGCACCCACAATTTCAAGCTGAGGCAAGCTGTTCTGCTGGTTAATTGTCCTCACTGATAGGAAATTTCTCCTTATTTCTAGGTTGCTTCTGAACTTTTAGTCTTCTGTTGAGCATATGCTCCAGTGGTGGGATTTAAATTTTTTTATTACCAGTTCTGTGGGCGTGGCTTGGAGGGTGTGGCTTGATGGGGTATGGCAGAGGAAGGATACTGCAAAATCTCATCCCCTCCTCACCCCACCAACCTACTTTCCAGCTCCGTTCCCTGTGCAAGGCAACAAAAGGAGACCCAGCCGATCAGCTGGGATTCAATGGGAGGCAGAGAAGAGTAGTCAGAGGTGGGATTTTCTGGTTCTCCGAACGACTCAACATTTCCGCTACTAGTTCTCCAGAACTGGTCAGAACCTGCTGAATACCACCTCTAATATACTCTCTATGTGGATCACAATGTTTCAGAAGTCAAAGAAGGTCAAGGAGACACCATTGTTTTTTGACAAATAACAATGGAAAGACAAATAAAACAGAAATAAACTAGGACTAGTGGCAATTAAAAACATTTGCATGATAGCCAAAACTCCAGGTACAGAATCCACCTGACAACCTTTCAGAAAATTAGACAGAACCTTTCATAGCTAGGCTAGAAAGAATTAGAATATTTTAGAATACTTAATTTGGCTAAGTGTGATTAGACACAAAAGGAATTTTTCTCCAGTGCAGAAGCTCTTAGTGTACATACAAAGCCACAGAGTAATAATATTCATAATAATGATACCAATAAGAGGGGGTAGTAGAGAAGATGAGAAGGATAATAATAATGCTACAGCCTTACAACATGGGTGTAACAACATGACCCATGCAATATATATTCCTGCTATGGAAAGCAGCTTTGCATGGCTAGAACCATTCTTTGAATCCAAGAGATTCAAAGAATAAAAGAGATTCAAACCAACATAATTCATAAGAGTAACCAGATATTGATTTCCATGTATTGTTTTTGACCTATTGACAGATAGGTTTGGGATAACCAGATTTATGCACATAGTCTGACTGCTATGAATGCTGAAGGCACCTTTTTTTGCATCCAATCCCCTTCCAAATGATCAGTTACCACAAACTGAGTTTCTTTTGCAAGGTGGAAGAGCCATCGGATTCAGAAAGTCTTGTTCTGAAAATCACCATGACCACCACTGTCACCCACACTGACAGGGCAAGCCACAACAGAGAGCAAATCTCACTTCTTCTAGCTCTGATGATGTTCCTTAGGTGGGTCATGAAACGTCTGCAAGCAAACAAACAAGTTCTAGCATCTACACGTCCTTTGAACAAACCCATAAAATGGCTGTGTGGATGAATTAGAATATTTGTCTCCATCTGGTTTGTGATTCCCCACCAGAATGAAATCTCCACCAACCAACACCATCTGCTTCCTACTTTTACAAACAGGCTGCGTTCATTTACAAATATATATAGTTTCTGCTTGCATATTTCTAACTACAACGAAGATGATGGTAACAGATAAACAGATTAAGAGAGTTGGAAGGAACCTTGGAGATATTCTAGTCCACCTCCCCCCCCCCAAGCAGGAAACCCTACACCATTTCAGACAGATGACAGTCCAGTGTCTTTTTGAAAATTTCCAGTGATGAAGCTCCCACAACTTCTGAAGGCAACTTCTGTTCCAGGGGAAAATTTCTCTTTATTTCCTGGTTGAATCTCTCCTTGATCAGTTTCCATCCATTATTCCTTGTCTAGCCTTTGGGTGCTTTGGAAAATAGCTTGATCCCCTCCTCCTCTCTGTGGTATCCCCTCAAATATTAGAAGACTGTTATCCTGTCTCCCCTGGTCCTTCTCTTCCCTAGAGTAGTCATGCCCACTTCCTGCAACCGTTCTCGGTATGTTTTAGTCTCCAGTCCCCTAATCATCCTGGTTTCTCTTACTTTTTTGAGAGCCTCAACATCCTTTTTATAGTGTGGTGACGAAAACTGGATGCAGTACTCTAGGTATGGTCTTACTAAAGCTTTATAGAGTGGTAGTAGTACCTCCCTTGATCTTGACTGTATCCCTCTGTGACAGTGAGCCTCCCATGAACTTTTTCACCTATAAGATATTAGGAAACTCAATTATATACTTCATTAGGTGGTAAGTATACCTGGGAACTGGCTTTGGTGGTGAAGTTATTTTAATTGCATGCATGAAATTAATAGTTCCCCCCTCTCTAGAATTTAGGGAAGATTAGCTAAGTCATGATTTCCTGAATGCCTATAGATAAGAAGCAAACATGGTATTAAAACTTTGCAGCCTCCCTGGATCAAAATGCTCTGTGACAGATGGGTCTAAAATTCGCAGACCAGGAGCCTTTTTTCCCCACAGGATTTGTCGTTCCATTTTCCATTCGAAAAGACTTCGACACAATTCTCTTTGCCGCCACTATTGTTGGGCTCCCCGGGCAACCAGTTGATGTAAGTGAGCAGCTGATCATTCAGGTACTTAAAGGTTCCTTTGGTCTTTAAGTCAGTTATGCCAAGGAAGGCCGCTTTGTTGTACAGCAACACAATCTTTTGGATGGCATCGTTCTCTGCGGCATTTCTCGGGGTTGCGAGCTGGCCTCCGGCCTGTGCACACTTCTGCCTCAAGTCATCGAAGTTGCCTTCATAGCCACTGGTTTTGAACACTTTGGTGCCTACTGTGCGTCCACCTGGGAATGCGGCAACTAGAATGAAGAAAAATAAAAAAGGTGCATTCTTAGGTCATCATCAACATTAGCCGTTGTGTAATAAATGATTACACTGGTGCAAACTGATACGAGGTCAACTTGCCATAGGAAGAGATCATTGGCTCTTAAAATACTGCTGTTAGCAATATGTCATTTTCCCAATCATCCCAGCCATGGGGAACTTCCACTGGTTTGTCCAAAAATACCATGGTTTGCATAGCTATTATACGTATATGCTACCCATCTTGGCTCGAGGCATCTCTAAGTGGCTTACAACCAGAGAATACATTAAAATAAGAAATATTAAAATCAACTTAAAATTAAGCAAAAGTGGCAAGGACGGGAGATACATCCAAACCATTGATGAGCAATTAATAAGTACAACATATAAATATAAATAAATAAAATAAAATTAGGGGTTTTTTTTCACTCTTTCATAATAAATCTTTGTAAATATGAGGATTATCTTCCTAGGAAGCAACTTTACAGTGTCCTTGCAAATTCATTTTATCCACTGTGTTGTACAGTAGAATAAGTATATGTGCAATAATTCATCACTGCATTGAAAGGGGTAAGTGTAGAAACCTAGTTGTTCCTTTGAAATAATATTGTTTTACTCTACCTTATCTGCTTCCCTTGCACACTTGTTACTGAAAATGCAAGAGATTGTCTTGCAGGGCATCCTTGCTTCATGAAACAAGATGGAAGCTTTTCATGACCTTTCTTTGAAATGAAGCATCCCTTTGATACTTACACAACCCCAACGATTAAAGAGGTCGAGTATCTTCAACTTGTGAATAATTTGCAAATATGGGGCAGTAGCACCTTCCCAAATATTAACACCTTCTGACAAGCTTTCTATAGAAGTTTGGGGCAAAACGGTGCTGTTCATTAGTGGGATTCAATTTTTTTTTACTACTGGTTCTGTGGGCATGGCTTAGTGGGCATGGCAGGGGAAGGATACTGTAAAATCTCTAGTCAGAGGTGGTATTTGCTGGTTCTCCAAACTACTCAAAATTTCCACTACTGGATCTCCAGAACTGATCAGAACCTGTTGAATATCACCTCTAGTGCTGTTACCTGCAGATATGCCTTAGTTGTTCTAATACATTAACTCTTTGCTAAGGGATCAAATTCATCCAGAGGGATTTGTGGATTGTGGACATCATTTTTACCTTTTTGGTATTTGGAAAAACTGGCCTGCAGAGATTTCAGCTGTCCTTCCAGTGCGCTAACTTTAGTCTTCAAAAGATTGACCTCTAAGAGAGAACAAGATGATGACAATCTGCATAATATTGGACCATAACATCATAAATAGGAAGACACTGACATAAAACCAACGTAGGAGAAGAGCAGGGAAAAGAACTGGGAGGTGGAGTTAAATGCATCATCAGCTTAGAGTAGGTACATTGCCACAAATCCAATGCCTATTGAATTCTGTTGTCCCTTAGCTGATGCCAAGTTAACCTTCAATTTTAGTTGACTAGATAGTTGTGCATACTCGAGTGATAAATCTTTTTTGAACTTCAATTTAATATATGGACCTGAACCTTTGCACCTGATAGCTGTTGACTAATCCAATTATTGACTTCTTTTCCCATGTGCCTTTTCCTTGCTGAAAATATAGGTGATTCAACTATCCCGTTACCAACTAATAAGGTAAAGGTAAAGGTTCCTCTCGCACATATCTTCCAGTCATTTCTGGCTCTAGGGGCTCATCTCCATTACAAAGCCAAAGAGCCAGGCTTTGTGAAAACGTCTCTGTGGTCATGTGGTCAGCAGGACCAAATGCCAAAGGTACACAGAACACTGTTCCCCTCCCACCAAAGTGGTCCCTATTTTTCTACTTGCATTTTTTACATGGTTTTGAATTGCTAGGTTGGCAGAAGATGGGACAAGTAATGGGAGCTCACTCCGTTATGCAGCACTAGGGATTTGAACCGGCGAACTGCCAACCTTTCTGACCAACAAGATCAGTGCCTTGGCCCCAGAGCCACCACGTCCCTTTATTATCATTAATTAATTAATTAATTAATTATTATTAATGTATTAGTATTACCAACTAATACATCGAAGATAAGTTGATGGAAATATCAAACAGATTGATCTCAAATATTAACCACGTCTTCTCTAAAAAGGACACTGAAAGGTTGTCACAATGACATGAAAAGGACTGACTCAAAACAAATGCTGTTTAATGAAATTTTAACAAGGAAGCAACATTCATCTCACTCACCTGAGAGACCACTATCGCCTTTTATTCCCTTTTCACCCATGGCACCCCTATCTCCTTTGGTCCCAGGGGAACCAGGTTTTCCCACTGGCCCTTGGGGACCTGGTGGTCCTTGAAGTCCTGTTGCAAGAGATCAAACCAGCAAAAGTCTTTAAGGTTGGATCCATTTTAAAATGTTTCTAAGGATGGACAAGTGAGATGGAAACCTAACTTTCTTTAGACTAAATCTTCTTGGACTCAAGCTCAATTCCTATTTCTCAGCCAAGATATTGATACAGTTTCTCACTGCCACCTGCTGGGATGGTTTCCAACTTCTCAATTCAGCCTACAGTCTAGGGATTTCCTGGTGGATGCCATCCAATTGCCAAGTGGCCCTGACTCTGTTTAGCTTTGGGAAATCAGCCAATGTTGGTTAAGGCCCGGTCCCACTGGCCGATGGACGCAAAATGTATGCATAAAGGACACAGTGGATGAGCAAAATTTCAGGGGCGCAAATTTTCAAGGGGTGGCTCATCCATTGTCATCCGCCCAAAATAGTGGTGAAAATTTTGGTCATAAACAGACCACGGGAAAAAACGGACGTGCTAGGTAGATGTTAGGGGGGATTTTAAAGATGTTCATAGGAAGCTTAGCGGATAAAAGCGGATGAACACCTCCGAGGGGTTCGGGGGATATGCGAAGCGGACACATAGGCGGATGAAGCGGATGCCATCACGTACGCTTAAAAAGGAAAAGAAAGGGATGCTGCCGTGGATGTATATCGGATGCAAACCATTCATTAGCATCCTTTTCTATTTCCGTGCTACCTAACGATGTATAAGAATTCCATGTACCTTTTCTTTCCTCCCTCTTTCCATTTTCAAGCTGCCAAGCGGATGTGAGTGCGCAGGATTGCCCAGAAAAAGGTAAGCGAGAGGAATACAGCAGCATTTAACGGATGATAAAACGGACATAGAACGTTTGTTGCTCGTATGTCGCGGATTTTACATGTACACGGAGGAAAGTTCATCCGTTCACAAAGTTTGTGTGCAGCTTCAAAACTTCTTGGCGCGGATGAAATCGCAGTGGCGGATGCCATTGAACGGATAAGCATATGAAAACGTTATGGCAAGTGAATTACACAATGGATATGCATAGCATTTTCCAATGGATGGCAAGCTTTTTTTAATGTTTTACATCCTCTTTGCATCCATAAGTGCAGTGGGATAGGACCTTTAGGAGCTGTCATCTGCTACAACTTGAAAAGAAAGTCTCTTCAAGATCAGGATCAACTTCTGATGAATAACATGGGTGACATCTATGCAGCTTCTCGACTTCTTAGAATTCATTTATCAAATTAGATGGAATTCAGTTAAGGGATTTTTGAGGGTTCTACCTAACTTGGCTAATTTGCTTAAAATGAACAAATAAACAAAACCCAAGCATCAGGCCACCAATCAGAGAAAGAGCAAAGAGAAGGGACCAAAGCCAGTTTTCTTCTTCGGTGAGAGCTCGTTTCCCAGATTGCAGGATTATGGTCACAAAGCTAATTGTTCTTCAGCATCTGTATCTCACAGCAAAACTAAGAATGGGACTAACTCCATATAGGAGAAGACCTCAAGAACTGTTACTGCTCTGGGCTTCCAGACCTGGGCTGCGAAACTGCAAATGATTGTGAGATGGAAGAAAAAAGTTGTAGGAAAGGAAACTAACATTTTTTTGGGTAGCTCACTGCTACTGGTCCTAGACTGGATGTGTTTAGGAGCTGGGTGGAAGACCATGACGGAAGACCAGGATTGCAGATTAGAGAGTTGGAACAGGGAGAAAAACTTTTCAAGAAGAAGCGAAGTGCTTCTATAATCTTGTCAAGAAACATGGGTGTGAATCACAGGGCATTTGGCTTATCTCCCTTCTCCAGTTCTTGATTTAAAAAAAAAAAAAACCTCCTTTTTTACAATCCTGGAATCCCTTAATTTTGGGATAGAGTTGGTACAATTATGCCTGGAGAAATACAGTCACCTCTTTTTCATCAGTTTCATATTCTCTCTCTCTCTCTCTCTCTCTCTCTCCCTCCCTCCCTCTCTCTCCCTCTCTCCCTCCCTTCCTCTTTCTTTCTTTCTTTCTTTCTTTCTTTCTTTCTTTCTTTCTTTCTTTCTTTCTTTCTTTCTTTCTTACCAGAACATCTATTTTTCTTTTCTGGTTTTGCACAAATGGAAAACCTCTTGCAAGACTTTGCTTCCTGCCCCTATTTGCTCTTTTTAGAATTACCCCTCCCTTTTTTTTCTATTATTTGTCTATATTTCAAAGCTCTCTTGTCTCCTGTCAGTTCCAGAAGCTGAGAGTAGGTTAAACAACCAATTTGCCAATCAGATCAACTCCTAAGCTCTGAAACAAAAACCAAAGCCATGCTTGAAATTCAACCGATCGCAATGTGGCACAACTCTTGACTTACCTTTGACACCTGTGTCCCCTTTCATTCCCTTTTCACCCACTGATCCTTTGGCCCCAGCTGGTCCAGGGGCACCTACTTTGCCTTGAGGTCCTGGAGGGCCAAGGGCTCCTTTGAGACCTACAGTGAAATTGAAGATAGAAAATTGATATTCATAATGAGACAGGCGCTTTGCAAAAAAATAACGATCTACCAAACAGGAACATCATTTCCAGTTTGCACTACTACTTTGTGAAATGCACAAAAGAATAGGCAAATAGCCTCCTAATCTAATCCCTGTTTGCATCAAATTAATCTGATGCTTCTAAATTCATGCCCAACCTGACTCGTCATGGCATTGCAGCAAAACCAATCAGAACCATCAATAAATAGAAAATGTAAGATTTCTTGCATCTGATGTTGGAGTGGGCTGTTTCCCATCAAATCTTCCATTTTCTCAGTGTTTTATGTGCTCCCAAATTTTTGGACGTTAGATCTAGCACTCTATTTGTTTAAGAATTATTTATAACAACTATAAGCATGTGCAAATTCAAATCTAGAATCTGGATCCAACAGCTGTATATGCACTGGAGAGAAAATACAGTTCTATTTTTTTCCCCACGTATCTTATTGCCGTTTTTATCCCAATTCTTCTCAATTTAAACCACACTGTTAATTGCCTAAAAGGATCTGGAGACAGAATTTGGAAAAATGCTTTGATCTTGCTCAGTAGCTTGGATAAACTCACTGATCTTTCTGATCTCCCTGTAATGGTTGAAGAGGAGATCCCTCTGGGACATTACAAATGGATTGCCAATGATCTCTTAATTGATGTTTGAAAGAATACAGCCACATCGATCCATTGAACATGCCTGTTATGCTATTCTCTGATAATTACTTTTTAATCAAATTCCAGAGCATAAGTAGAGGGAATCAATCTCTCTTAATTAAACAAACTTACCTATTTCTCCTTTGACACCTTTCTCACCTTGTGGGCCAATGTTACCTTTTGGTCCAGAAGGGCCCACTTTTCCAAGAGGACCCTGCAAACCCTGAATTCCACGTGGTCCTGGTCAAATGAAATGAACTAAGTCAGAAAAGAGAAAGGAATGTACCCAGGAGAACAATGATCTGTTGGCTCAACCAGGAACTTCAGGGGGAATAGAACTGTTGAGACATTTCTAGAAAGAGTTCAGAGAAGAGCAACCAAAATGATTAAGGGGCTAGAGGTTAAAACATACGATAAACAGTTGCAGGAACTGAGCATGGCTAGTCTAGAGAAGAGAAGGACCAGGGGAGACAGGATAGCAGTCTTCCAATATTTGAGGATCTGCCACAGAGAGGAGGAAGGAGTGAAGCTATTTTCCAAGGTACCCGAAGGCCAGACAAGGAATAATGGAAGGAAACTGATCCAGGAGAGATTCAGCCTAGAAATAAGGAGGAATTTTCTGACAGTGAAAGCAATCCACCAATGGAACAACATTCCTTCATAAGTTGTGGGACATTCATCACTGGAAGCTTTCATGAAGAGACTGGATTGCCCTCTGTCAGAAATGGTGTAGAGTCTCCTGCTTGGAAGGGGGGGTTGGACTAGAAGACCTATAAGGTCCCTTCCAAATCTGTTAAACTTTTAACTGAGTCTTCTTGAGTGTGTAAGATTACAGATAAAATATAGTGTTGGAGATACAGCCCAGACATATCTCTGAGCAATGAAGTTAGCTGTCAGTAAATCTTGATTAGATATATCAATGGTACATGACAGTAGAGGTAGAAGTTTGTAAAATTGGGTGCATTTGATGCCTCACTTGAAAAACTGGAAACCATAAATGTGGCCAAGGTTGCATCTTACCTATTTGTCCAGGATCTCCTTTCGGTCCAGTATTCCCTTGAGACCCTTTTTGTCCTGCTGGTCCAGCTGGCCCCATCTTCCCTGGAGGACCAAGGCTTCCTTTGGGGCCTTGCAATCCTTTAAATGAGTTGAAGCAAGGGTTATTAATGGAAAAGTGCATACAAGTCTATGTAGTCCATGAAAAAATTACAGGTGTTAGTCCTTCTAGAGAATAAACCTAACTGTTGTAGAAAGTCACCCACCTTCCTAGAAGAATGAAATATTTTGAGGGTTTTTTTTAAAGGCAGATTATTATATTTCCCAAAGGGAGAAATGGAGAAACATGTTTTTAAAGAGGCAGGTAGCAACCTCCATCTTTTCTTAATAACCCACAGCAGATGCCAGCACTTAAGAGATAAAGAGCTTATTATAAGTATCTAGACAGCTTTATTCATAAGCAAATAGCCATCATTCAAGATCCAACACAGGACAAAGCCATTAAGCCACAATGGGAATTATTGCATCACCCCCAGACCAATCCAAACTTCAACCAAACATCGCTCAGAGAAAACACTTATAGAGCCAGCTATGACCCCTACAGAACCCCTACATGGCCCCATGGAAGTCTGACAACAGCCTATAGAACACATGTTCTTGCCCAGGAACAGGAAGCTCAAGAAAAGGTTAAAAATAAACCATTCTTAACTCCATTTTGTCAGTTTCCCACATGTGGATCTGCTTCATCATTAAACCATCTTTCTAATCAACCCCCATGTTTCCAGTGTCTTTCTCCCATCTTGGAACTGAACCAGATGGATATTTCTTCCTACACTGTTCAATCCATTTGCCCCACTTCTCGAATCAACCCAGGGTTCTGACTAGAAGTATCAATGGTTGAGCTCAAATTATCCTACTTCAGTCTCTGCTGCTCATTGCTGCTACCGGCTTGGCAAAACCAGGCAGAACTGGTAGAATACCACCACTGCCAACGCTCGAGCTTAAATTACCCTACTTTGGACACATGATGTAAAGGCCCAGCTCTTTGGAAACAAGGCTATTATACTTGAAAGGTGTAAGGAAAGAGAAGCAGAAGAAGTGCAGCAGAAAGGTGGATGGACTCAGCTACAGTTGACCATAGTCCAGATGATGGATGTGGGAAGAAAGAAGAAAACAGCAGAAGAAAGAAGATCTGGAGAAGATAGCAAAATACAAAGGCTTCAAACAGAAATAGAATGACTTGTGGCAAAAGAAACTACAGCTAGTATCAAGATTAAGAAGTGCTCTGGGTATACCTCAATCTGATTTAAACCTAATTTAAATAAAAGTCTAGTCCCCAATTCTTGTTGAATTAGCCAAGATAATATCTGGGAAGCAGCTTGGAAAGTTGACTCATGCAGATCATAGGGTCCTGTCTACCTTCCTTCATCAGCTGTGCTTTCTTCACTTACATATTTGAAATCATAATTTTCTTGGCTTTTTCCCACCACCTTGTTAGATTTCAGTTCCAATAATTCCCAGGCAAATAATCATAATAGGAATTAAAGAAAGTTGTTGATGGGAGGCTCCATGTTTTTAAGCCACAAGATAAATTATATTAAGCGAAGCTCAAAAGCCTGCAAGAAAAGTCTACTCAAATTACTTCCTGAATCACCTTCATCTATTTAGGAATTGAAGAAAGTCCCCCAGAATAGAAAAGTGGTTGTCTTACACTTTTAATACTCTTTTGCTTCCACCCCCTTCTCTGTTACATCCTTGTTTTTCTTCTCCAGGCTTCTCAATTTCCCTCTGGTTAGCTAACTTCAAAAGTGAAGAAATGACTAATCAAATATAGAGCTGCATAGCATGTGCCTGAAATTAAATTATATGTATGGGGCATGCCTGCCCGTATTACATAATTTAAATAAAGATCTGATATCTCCATGAAACTAAGGAAAGCGATGAGCTTTCTTCACTTGACCATTCTGATTCTTTCCACCAATGGATAACTTCAAGTCCTGCGATTTCTTTCAGTTTGATTTAATAAGATTTGAACTATCAGTTTTACAAACAACAAATATATTCTGTTTTTCTTTCTTAACTCTTGTATGTTTGCATCCTATTTATTGACAGTGGCTAGAAAACAGGATACTTAGTAAGTGAGGGAAATGTTTTAGAGTTGTCCATAAAACTTCGTTGATGATATGAGATAGAAAAAAGGGCAAATGTAGTCAAAATAAATCGATCTTCCTTCCTTCCTTCCTTCCTTCCTTCCTTCCTTCCTTCCTTCCTTCCTTCCTTCCTTCCTTCCTTCTTTCTTTCCTCTGGATGGTACAAGAGACACTTAAAACAGGGATTAACTAAATGAAACTTTTGGGTCAAACTCTGAGATTAGAGATCTATTTCATCCATTTGATAAAATACATTGAAAAATTCAGATGTCTTCTATTCTGCTCTATCTCCACATGTTTAGCCAGAAGCCTGATGGGAAACTGTACCCATGTTCTCTAAAATACAACAACAGTTGTTCAATATAACCCAGGGCTGCCCTCCTGTTCTTGCAAGGCAAGTAGAGCTTTCCTCCGAACTTCCTTCTGAAGGAAGAGAACAGAATGAAGTTGTATGTACATTCTGTTCTCTACCCAACTCCATGTTTCTACATATGGTACTGAATTGATTTCTACTTATAGGAGAGTCACCAGCAGCAGTTGAATCATTGTAAAAATGAATCTGGAGGGCTAGAAAAGGGCTGGGCTAACCTACAAATCCCACCTTAAATTTCTGAGGTTCCTTGGCTCAATTACATACAATCTTCCAAGTAATTGGTTGCAATACTTGTTCTGAGTTTTCTTTGGGAACTCCTTGGTGCTCTCTGAGCTTGGTTGGTTTTCTTGTAGATGTTTCCTTACCCAGCTAGATAACATCATCAGTGCATTGTTGAGTTTTCTTTCTTTCTGCCTATTAAGAGCCAACTGAAGAGAGAGAGCGACAGGAAGAAGTGGACAAGGGGAAGAATTGGTAGAAAAGAGATTATGATTCCACTGGCACACCCTTCACTCTCCCAATGCAGTAAATGCACTGGAGAAAATGCAATGAAAGGCAAACACCTTTTTAAATGTATGTCCAGAAAGCTGAATTAAACAACATCAGGAAGGCATGAATTCCTGACCTTGTTCTCCCTTTTCCCCTTTTAATCCTTGAATTCCATCTCGGCCGTCTCGTCCTGGTATCCCTTTCTCAGATGGTTCACACACCACCAAGGAACAAGCATTCCAGCTATGGATGACTTTCTGTGTCGCTGGGGTGGACACTGATGCCACTGTTGACACTAAAGTGCAAAAGAGCAGGACCATGTTCATTGCTGAGAGATAGGACCTAGAAGAAGAAAAAAGTGAATAAGAAGGAGAAATATGTAAAAATATGGGATATAGGACATGTGAGATTCAGCTGTTGGCAATTTGATATGCAAAAATATGTTTCAATTGGAGTTTACAATATGACAAAGACTGTCTAATCTCTTCTTAAAAACCTCCATTGATGGAGCACCCACAATTTCTGGAGGGAAGCTGTTTCACTGGTTAATTGTCTTAACTGTTAGGAAGTTTCTCCCTACTTCTAGGTTGGGTTTCTCCTTGATTAGTTTCCAACCATTGCTTATTGTCCTGTCTTCAGGTTCTTTGGAAAATAAGCTGACCCCTCCTTTTCTTTGTAGCAGCCCCTCAAATACTGGAAGACTGCTATCTTGTCCTCCTTCATCCTACTTTTCTCTAGACTGGCCATCCCCAGTTCCTGCAACTGTTCTTCATATATTTTAGTCTCCAGACCTTTAATCACTTTAGTTGCTCTTCTTTGCACTTTTCTCAGAGTCTCAACCTCTTTTTTGTAATGTGGTGATCAAAGATGGATGCAATATTCCAGATGTGGCCTTACTAAAACTTTATAAAGGGATACTAATACTTTATGTGATCTTGATTCTATGCCTGTGTTTCATGGGAGTCTTTTTCATAAATGTCTTTTTTTCTTTTTCTCTCTGCCCCCCCCCCCCATTTCACAGGTGTCTTTTTGCACCTATCTCTCTGGTATAAACTTTTAAGAATGGAATTTTCTTTATTGTGCCCTTAGCTATTTGTGCCTGTTAGAAGCTAATTGATGATAGAATTCATGCATTGAGAGAATACAATATGTGTGTCACACCACTTTCTTATCTCTCTTTGCAGTAAAATACAGGAACTGCTTGTTAGAATACAAATTAGAGCTTTGGAGTAAGTCACAAATAAAAGCTACTCAAGTGTATTTCAAGAGTGTGTCTGCATTGTGTTTATGCCCATGACTTTTGATGTTGGTGTGTTCTTGTTTTCTTATCTGTTGTAGCATGATTTTCTCTTCTGGAATCTCTATTAATGCCTACCCATGCTCAAACTGTCTTTGGTCAACATTCAGGAATGGGCTGCTGGAGGTTTGCAGGGGTTTGGGCGATCCTCTAGCTAAGATTCTGTGCAGTTCAGAGAAGCCCCAAATCCCAATCTGCACTGGCCCTGCCCACCCCTCCCCTCCCAGGAGTCCCCACACAGCCCGTTTCAGATGCAAGTAAGTGCAGGGTGTACGCAGAGGCTTGGGGACGGTGAAAAACGGGCCTCCTGGAAGTTTGAGAAGGCCAGAAATGGGCTGTTTCTGGCTTCCAGAAACCCTCCGGATCAAAGGGCAAAAATGCCCCCCCCCCAGGACTCAGGGAAAGCCTCCGGAGCCTGGGGTGGGAAAAATGCCCCCCTCAACATGGTGCAGGAGGCCGCCTAGACCATGCCCACCATGGCCATGCCCACCCAGCAACCAGGTAGAGAACCCTTTGCTAAAATGTTTGAAGCCCACCCCTGTCAACATTCTGCATGTAAAGTTCTCTGACCTCTTCTAAGTAGAAGAGAGACCAGTCAGTCACTGTAACCTGTTTGCTTCAGAGAAATGGAATGTTGTCTGGATCTCTCTAGAGATGTTGGTGTTTTGGGAGAAGATTTTCCACCAAAATTGAATGGACAATTCCATTGTAGCACAATTGATAGACCCATTGGAGAATTCAAGACCCTGCCAAGTCTCAGATCCCAACAAGGCTTTTCCCACAAGGTAGGGTTAGGGTCTCCTGTTGGACTAAATGACCTACAAGATCCCTTCCAACTCTGTTATTCTTTTGTCATGCCAGAAGAGTTCTGAAAGAGAGTTGAACCAGTTGATAAATCATACTACCTGGTGCTTTTTTCCCCCTGTCAATGCCCTTGCAACATTCAACCTCTTTCTTCTCATATTTTCTCCAAATGAGGAACTGAAAATTACAACATTCTGTACAATGCAGCAGAAAAGCCACTAAATCTTTGAAGTATTTGAAGAAGCTCTTCAGATACCTTGGAGACACCGATTCCCTGATTCCACTACTTTGAAAGAGATTCATCTGGTGAATCTACTTTGGGAGGGAAGGTTGACTGATGCTTCATTGAATCAAATCCCCCATTCCAGGATTTGCAAAGCTCTCTTTACCAGTTATCTAAATGCATGCTACAGCTACGTTCTGCTCACCACTAAGTAGAGAAATAAAGTTTGAAGATGACACCATAACCTGATTGGCTTACAGGCAGGCTGGTATTAGAAATTCTTCAAGAGGTATTGTTTAAAGATAATCAGATAAATGTAGAAGAACCCCAACAAAAGGGAAAAATAAAGAAATAAGTATAAATTAGTAAAACAATAGAATATATATTGATATATAAAATAATATAATTATAATGAGCACCTTAGGGACAGAAGTTGGAAGATAAAAAATTTGTATGTAATTGTATTATTACTGTGAGCACTGTATGGAAAATATGTTAACTCAGTCAATGCACTGTCCACAAAAAATGCTGGTTGTTAAATGCTGGTTTTGGGGGCCATAGTTATAGTCCCACAAACCAGGGACTGCTATCATAGCAATATCAATAGCACTTAGAATTATATACTGCTTTACAACTCTCTCTAAGTGGTTTGCAGAGTCAGCCTCTTGCCCCCCCCAACAATCTGGGTCCTCATTTTACCAACCTTGGAAGGATGGAAGGCTGAGTCAACCTTGATCCTGGTGAGATTTGAACCACCAAATTGCAATCAGCAGTCAGTCAGCAGAAGTAGCCTGCAGTACTACACTCTAACCACTGCACCACTGTGGCTCATAATCCTTCTTCCTGAATCCCAACTCTAAAGCAAACTGATTAAAAATTAAAGCCCAGGAATCTAAAATGAATAGGGTCTTCATTTGATTGGATGAACAGACTTTGTTCCTTGACTGATAGACAAATATCGCCGAACCAGCTTTATTTTGCACAGAAAAGTCTGTATGCTCATTTTTCCTCTTCTGTGAAATTCTGAAAAGTTACACAATTTCTTTTGCTGCAGATTCCTAAGGAAGTCTTAACTGACCAGCTGTTTTTTAAATCAAGGTGTTCGACAAAGCAATAAAAACATAGAGAAATTATACTGTCACTGGATGCAGAGCCCTGAAAGCCAAAGATAATTCTGATATAAGCCCAGAGAGATCTAGAATCAGATATGGAAAGTAATCCAAAAGCAGCTTTTCAATGACTTAGGAAGAGCTAGGACAGGTTGAAATTAATCAAAGCCATAGAGCACAGGCAAAAGATCAACTTTTATAAGGAAGTAGTGACACTATCATCAATACAGTCTAATTTATGAGCACAATTCATTTTCTCATTTTCCCCACAGATGCACCAGAAAAGGATAAAGCAAAACTGGATTCACTCACTTGGCAATTTCAGACGTTCTGAGAGGACCTGAATAGAGAATATGTACTAAAGGGCTTAGCTATCCTTTTAAAGAACGTGAGTTAAGTAACATCAGCTCCAGTTTCTCAATCATATGACCTTACTGGAAATCTGTGAGGAATTCATCCAAGTGAATGGCAGATACAAAGGGGAAAAAAAGATTTCCCCATTTCTTGCCACTTGAGAAGAAGATGGAATCAGTATTTTAGAGAACAAAGACAAGAGCTCAAAAAGGCATACAATTTTGACTATGCTAGAAGACCGACTAAGCTTAAATCATTTAATCACTTGAGCAACCTGCTTGCTAGGAATGAGATCCAAGGCTCAGATTCTCTTCGTTGTATTAAAGGACCCACTGAACTTAAAGTAAAAGCAGAGCAATTTTAGGAAATTGCTACTATCTTTGAGTTTCTCAATGAGTAAATGAGATTAGTTCTGCTCCAGTCATGATCCTTCCCAGGTATTAAGGTCTGAAGGAAAGATTTTTCAAAAGAAGAACTCCCATCTTCTGACATTTCAGAGATGAGATTCTCCTGGATTGCTTTGAGAGATGGAATACATTCCCTCATAGCATTTCATTCACATACTGTAGTCATTCAAACTGATGCAAAAATAAAGAGTCTCTGCTAATGATGCTAGAGATAAAGTTGATACCAAATGACTCTAAGATGTTTGAGGGGATTGACTTATTCTCCAAAAGATCAGAAGGCAGGGCATGAAGTAATGGGTGGAAGCTTATTAAAGAGAGACTCAACCTAGAAATATGGAGAACTTTCCTGACTGTGAGAACAATCAGTGGAATAGCTTGCCTCCAGGAGTTCTGAGTGCTCCATTGCTGGAGATTTTCCAACCATTTGACTGGGATGGTATAAGGTCTCATCCAGTTCTATGATTCTATGTTCTATCTAATGTAAAGTGTACATGGTTTTAACCTTAACCCTTCCCATCTTGTGGGCTGGAAAGCATCACCACGTCATCTGATTCACATGTGTTTCTTCACATGATCCAACAAGTATTCTGTCTGTCTGAATCAACAAATTATTACGGATCATATGTAATTTTCCTGAGGTCAATCATATGTGCAGAGTATTATCAGGTTGTAATCTTGAAGAGAAGATGAGAGAAAGCCAAATCCGCTGGTATGGACACATCCAGAGAGCAGTACCTTCCACCATGGGCAAGACTGCCTACCAACTAGAAGTCAATGGCAGATGACTTTGCAGGCACCCAAACCAGAGATGGCAAGACACCATCAACAAAGATAGGTAAGCTGTGGGCCTGCACCCTGGAGACTCAGCTGACCATGCAAAGTAGTGTTCAATGAGACGAAAAGCAGACCTTGCATCTATGGGAATATGCTAGGAAGAAGGTGGAGGTGGAGGAGGAGGAAGAGGAGGAAGAGGAGGAGGAGGAGGAGGAGGAAGAAGAAGAAGAAGAAGAAGAAGAAGAAGAAGAAGAAGAAGAAGAAGAAGAAGAAGAAGAAGAAGAAGAAGAAGAAGAAGAAGATGATGATGATTATGATTACCAGGTTATAATCTTAGACTTTATTATCTGGAAAAAACATCTATTGAATCCAAAGGGGTTCACATCCAAATCAATGGAAACACAATTGCACTCTCTGTATTCCTTAAGAAGAAGCCCTGATTTTAGGCAGGAGAGCATTTTGGAAATTTAATATGAGAATCCAACCATGCTGTCATGGAGGATGTCAGGCCTTCCTCCATGATTTCACAAGATGTTCTTCCCACATCCACCACAAAAGAATTTTGCAAGTTTCTGGTTTAGTTGCAACAGCTCCTTGGAGAAATGGGGCTCACTTGAATAAGCAATTCTGCTGCAAAAATTGTGCAATTTGGTGTTCTTTCTGGAGGGCTTCAGGAACTCCAAGTATTTTATAATTGCTAATGGGCAATTCTGTCCACACCCCACAGAGACATGTCTGCCCATATGCATGTACCCTTCCCCCGATGGACATAGTGTCATACCATTATTTTCTTTTCACAATAGCATCCCAACAGATATTCAAAAGCTGAATTGTTCACAGAAGCCCTGATCTGTGAGAACTTTGACTTCAAGGGAACTGAACAGATTTAGAAATTGGCTGTTATCATTTTGCCAGTTAGCCTCAGAATTAGGAAACTGAGAATTAATAGAAAAGAATGGGTTGCATTAATTGCACAACAATTAGACAAGCTTACCATAGTTTCAACTGAAAAATGTGAGCATCCAAAACCAAGCCAAGTCCAAAAATGCTAGAGAATTCCTGGAAGCCTGTCACTCAAACAAATCAAACATGTCAGAAATGGTGTAGGGTCTCCCACTTGGGTGGGGGGTTGGATACAAGATCATTTCCAACTCTGATTATCTGTTATCTGTTACATCAGCAGGCACATAGAAATAAACCACATTTACATATCATTCAAAAGAGAAAATCAAAAGCTAAAAAGGATACCAAAAAAACCAAACAAACCCCAAACACTTCTTCACCAGCAATCAACACCCAGATAAGCAGATATTAATACCAGGATTAAGACTAGACCAGGAGTCGAACAATAAAAATAAGAATTAAATAATTTGTGCCTTTCAAGATGGCTGCTGCATGGATTCTTTTTTTCTCTTACCTATGATCTGTTGATTTCCCTTTCTCTTCCAGTTCCTTTTGGAAGTGATCAAAAAGTCATTGGGCTTATCCATCTTCCTGTCAATCAGTTTCATTTTCTAAGCTCTCCAGAATTTTAACTTTCACTTCTTGACTTCTTTCATTTCTTTATTTCATTTTGCTTATTGTTTTAAAAGTTGATTAACAGTTAGGTGCTAATTTATTTCAATCTCTTGCTGGACTGTAATTGCTTTTTTTCTCTCTCTTTTTCTTTTAAAATATGTTGTTCTGCTGAAATTGGAAGATGTTATTTCACAATGTATGGCTCTAACTCTTTTCAGTTTTCTGCAATTTCAACACAAGTCTGGTTTTCTGATAGGTATCGGGTCAAGTTTAGAGAAATTGAAGATTTTGTTGCAAATTAGACCTTATCAATTTACTAAGAGCATCCACGTTTCTTGCAAAACTGGAACTTGATTTTTTTTTGACCTTCCAGGTCAAATATATTGTCTCGTTTATATAATGCCAGTTTTTTCATACTTCAAATAGCGTTCCAAAATAATCTCAAAGTAGTTAAATCAGGGATGTCCAACCTTGACAATATATGGACTTCAACCCCCAGAATGCTGGCTGGAGAATTCTGAGAGTTGAAGTCAACAAGTCTTAAAATTGCCAAGGTTGGACACCCCTGGATTAAATGATACCCCTGGAGTGTTGTTTCAGAATTTGCATATTAACAAAACATGGAGCCTTCCACACTTAGGAAATATGAATCGATAAAATTTTATGGGTAGTTTGTGTTTCCATCACAGATAACCTAGAAAAATGGACACAATCATATGAGAATGAAAAATAAGCCTTCTGGAAAAAAAATGAGAAGAAAATAGAACAGTGTGCTGATATTTATAGCAGTCGACAATCTAGAACACAACTGAGTTTATACTGGGTAAAAATATCTATAGGATCTTTTGGTTTTAACTTTAACATTTTGGGTGAACCTAGTCTCTTTGTTGATGGGCATCTTTTAGTCAGCACTCTTTTAGGTCTCTTTATGTGTTTGTGTCTGTCTCTACGATCAGCTCAAACACTCCAGCCAAATTCACTTAAAAATAGTGATTGTTTTCAATGGCTTTGTTTCCACTTCTTTTGTTGGAGGAGAAATTAAGCTGTAAGACAGGCCCTTTAATGAGATAGTTGTTTGTTGAATACATCATGATAGACTACAAATGTGTGGTTCCAGAGTATGAATAATAAGTACTTCTTCACCGATGATGATTGGATGTTTTCTGCAGACTTTGCTAATGGAAATAAGTAGTCTACTATTACACTGCTCAAAAAATAAAAGGAACACTTAAATAACACAATGTAACTCCAAGTCAATCACACTTCTGTGAAATCAAACTGTCCACTTAGGTCACAACACTGATTGACTCCAATTTCACATGCTGTTGTGCAAAGCGAATAGATAAAAGTGAAAGCATAGGCAGTTAGTAAGACATCCCCAATAAAGGAGTGGTTTCTGAGGTGGTGACCATAGACCACTTCTCAATTCCTATGCTTTCTGGCTGATGGCTTGGTCACTTTTGAATGCTGAATACTCCCAGTTGGTAGCATGAGACGGAGTCTACAACCCACACAAGTGGCCTCAGGTAGTGCAGCTCATCCAGCTGGCACATCCAATGTGAGCTTGTTGTAAAGAAGGTTTGCTATGTCTTCAGCGTGGAGTCCAGAGCATGGAGGTGCTACCAGGAGACAGCAGTACATCAAGAGAGATGGGAGGAGGCCATAAAGGGCAAACAACCCAGCATCAGGACCGCTACCTCCACCTTTGTGCAAGGAAGGACAGGAGGAGCACTGCCAGAGCCCTGCAAAATGACCTCTAGGGGCCCACAAATGTGGCTTGGCTGCTCAAACAGTCAGAAAACAGATTCCATGAAGTGTATGGTAGAGGCCTGACATCCATAGGTGGGGTTGTGCTTACAGCCCAATACCATGCAGGACGTTTGGCATTTGTCAGAGAACACCAAGATTGCAAATTCGCCATTGGCACCCTGTGCTCTTCACAGATGAAAGCAGAGTCCACACTGAGCACATGTGACAGACGTGACAGGGTCTGGAGAATCCATGAGAACGTTCTGCTGCCACAACATCCTCCAGCCATGACCGGTTTGGCAGTGGTCAGTAATGGTGCACAGTAATAGCGGTACGCACAGCCCTCCATGTGCTTGCCAGAGGTAGCCTGACTGCCATTAGGTACTGAGATGAAGATCCTCAGACCCCTTGTGAGACCATATGTTGATGCAGTTGACCTGGGTTCCTCCTAATGGCACGACAATGCTAGACCTCATGTGGCTGATTGTGTCAGCAGTTCCTGCAAGACAAAGGCATTGATGCTGTAGGCTGGCCACCCGTTCCCCAGACCTGAATCCAATTAAGCACCTCTGGGACATCATTTCTCGCTTCATCTGCCAACGCCCACATTGCACACAGACTGGTCCAGGAGTTGGGGGATGCTTTAGTTCAGGTGTTGGAGAAGATCCCTCAGGAGACCATCCCATCACCTCTCAGGAGCATGCCCAGGTGTTGTAGGGAGGTCATACAGGCCACGTGAGGCACACACACTACTGAGCCTCATTTGACTTATTTAAGGACCTTACATCAAAGTTCGGTCAGCCTATAGTGTTTTTTTTCCACTTTAATTTTGAGTGTAACTCCAAATCCTCCATGGGTTGCTAAATTTGATTTCCATTGATAAATTTTTGTGCGATTTTGTTGTCAGCACATTCAACCGATTCATGAACAAAGTATTTAATAAGAATATTTCATTCATTCATATCTAGGATGTCTTATTTTTGTGTTCCCTTTATTTTTTTGAGCAGCATAGTTGGGGGTTCATACGGTTAATGCAGAGACATATAAACAGAAAGGCTCACAAAAATGTTGTGGACTAGAACACAAAGTATATTGAGTGGTAGAGTCAGGTAATTCAATTCTGACCCAACAGAAGATTTTCAATAGAATGTAGAACATAGAATCGATGAGGTCCCTTCCAGTCCAATTCTCTGGCAGGAAATCCTATACCATTCCAAGCAAATGGCTGTACAGTCTCTTCTTAAAAGCCTCCACTGGTGGAGCACCCACAACTCATGGATGTAAACTGTTCTACTGATTAATTATTCTCACCGTCAATAAATTTCTCCTTAGTTCTAGGCCATTTCTCTCTTTAATGAGAGAAACCCATTAGTTTTTGTCTGGCCTTCAGGTTCTTTGGAGAATGCACTCAAATACTTTCAAGAAAAGGCTTTCAAGAAAAGATTGGACTATCCTCTGTCAGAAATGGTATAGGTCTTCCACTTGGTCAGGGAGTTGGACTAGATGAGGTCCCTTCCAACTCTGTTAATCTAAAAGTGATCTAAAGTCAATCCCCTCTTCTCTATGACTAGCCCTCAAGTATTGGAAGACAGTTATCACATCCCCCAACCCAATCCTTATCTTTGGTAGGTTAGTTATACAGTGGTGGGATTCAATTTTTTTTCCTACCGGTTCTAGGGCCGTGGCTTGGTGGGCGTGGCAGGGAAAGGATACTGTAAATCTCCAGTCACAGATTTGCCGGTTCTCTGAACTACTCAAAATTCCCACTCCCGGTTCTCCAGGGCTGGTCAGAACCTGCTGAATACCACCTCTGCAGTCATATCTAGCTCTCTTCATCATATGATTTCGCTTCCAGACCTTTTTATTGAATAATAGTGCTAATCTTCTATGGGAACAATTAATACTCTGCAATTAGACTCAACCGGCATTCCCATTACTATGAAGCCAATCATAATCCAGGAAATAAGTTTATATATTTTTTTAAAAATCACTTCAGCCCATAAAGTATTCTTTGTCCTTATCATGTCTTATAACTCTAATTCGCCATGATCTTTTGGGGTGATATTGTAATTTAGGCATCTTTGTTTTGGCAAATTGAAGAGGTTTAAAGGCACCAGCATGAAACACAAGGAGCTGATAGATAAGTGAGCTAATACGTTTACCTGAGCAAAACTACAGAGAGATTGTTTCAGAGGACATATTTTGTGCCTTTCTTGATCCAGTTGTGAAATGAAGGAGATTTCATGGTTATGATATGATGAAGATTGACAAATGGGGAGGATATCAGAGAATTGGCAATAGAATGAAGAACTAAATGTTGAAATTACACAGTCCTCTGCTTTATTGGGTTTTTTTCAAGAGTCTCTTCCCAAAACCATGTGACCGATTCATTTCAAAACAAGTGCTACATTGTAAGTCTAAGAATGTTAATCAAAGAATGTTGAATATCTTCTTCTTGAAGTGATGCTAAGCATTTTGGAAAACTGATAGAAGATAAAATTTGTAGCTCAAGGTAGAACTGTGGGGCCCTTGGTGCAGGTATGTCAAGACCAAGCTAGGTAATCTCATTAATGCTAAAATGATTTATTAGTTTGCTTGTCTGTCAAACATGTGCAAGATAACAAGTATAAGTATGAACATAAACAGGAACAAAGGCAGTAAATACAGATTAATGGGGACAGTACGACAGGGATGGTAGGCATGCTGGTGCACTTATGCACCCCCTCTTTAAGGACCTTTTAGGAATGGGGTGAGGTCCATGGTAGACAGTTTGAGGTGGAAGCTGTGAGGGATTGAGGCTGTAACAACAGATTCGGGTAGGGCGTTCCAGGCATTGACCGCTCTGTTACTGAAGTCATTTTTTCTGCAATCGAGTTTGAAGCGATTTACCTTGAGTTTGCATTGATTGTTTGCCCATGTTTTATTGTGATTGAGTCTGAGGAAGTTGTTGACAGGAAAGATGTTGTAGCAGACAATTTTGTGAACTATACTTAGATTGGACCATAAGCGGTGCAGTTCCAGATTGACCAAGCCCAAAATTTCAAGCCTGGAGGCATAAGGGATTCTATTTTAAGTAGAGGAGTGCTACCTAGTTTGGTAAGGAAGCAACTTCAAGAAAACCACCAAGCTCAGAGAGCTCCACAGCTTGAGAAAAATAGGTTCATGTTAATTTGAGCATAGCTTTTTCAACACTGGTGCCAGCAGCTGGCCTTCTTCTATAGCTGTGGCATCTTTGAATGGCCTTTTTTGGCTTTCCCACAGAATGTGAGGTCACCAGATCAATGAACCATCATTTTACTTGTCGTGGTGGTGTCTTCAATTTTGCACCAGCTATGGCACTATGGCACTATTTTTGATCAAGTGCTTTTTGGTATCTTTAGAGTCTCGGTTTGGTTTTCTGCAAGGAAGAATAACAAGATGTTCTGAAGAAAAAAAGTTCAGAATTTAAGTGTCTATGGAGATTCTTAGTCCTCGGTCATGGTTTTCCTAAAAGTGTTTTTTTCAAAAGATAACTGGACTTTCTGGTTTTTCTTTGAAGACATTTCACTTATCATCCAAGAAGCTTCTTCAGCTCTTGGATGAGAAGTGAAACATCTTCAAAGAAAAACCAGAATGTCCAGTTGCTTCTTGAAAAAAAGCACCTTTGGTTCAGAATTTAAGGGACAGCAAATGACACAGGAAGCAAAATACCAACATGTTCTTATACACAGTGGTTTGCTTGGTGTTACCATGTATTTTGAAGTTCACTATGCAGCTGTATTATGGGTGCAGAAACAGTCAATCCTAGAGTTACTTATTTTGCATGAATGTAAATTATCTGGTTCTAACATGCTAAAAATATGCAAAATATTAGATTTGATTATGTGCTCTTCAGTTGGGATCAACTATTAGGGACAATAGGCAGATTTTCACCATGATAATCTTTCAGGTCATCTGAGGATGCCTCCATTATCATTAAAACTGAAGTCCATCAATCTAGTTGCTGGTCATCCTCTTCTTTTTCCTTTCACGTTTCCCAGCATTATAGTTCCCCCCACCCCCGAGAGTTCGATCTTCACCTAAAGTGTCCAAAATAGGATAATTTGAACCTGGTCCTTTGAGTCTTGAGTGAGAACTCAGGTTGATTTCACCAATGATCCATATGTCTGTTTTCTTAGCTTTTGCAATATCTAAATTCAAAAACATCAGAATTTTTCCTATCCTGCTTCTACAAAGTCCACCATAGCTTCCATAAAGGGCCACAAGGAAAGCCCTGGCTTGCATAATCGAGATCTTTGTAGGAATAAAAAAACCAATATATTTGGCCTGGAAGGTTAAAAAAAAACAGGTTCTTGTTATGCAAGAGATCACAAGATTTTAATATTTCTTTTTACAAGGCCTTCATAACTGTTCCATCAAATTCTGCCTAATCTGCAGGGCATTTCTTGACTGCTCGTTTCTTTAGCACTGATAGTTGATCCTAAAAGACAAAAACTATTCAACACCTGGATGTCTTCATTTCCCATTCTAAATATTAAATATGTGGGAATGTAAAACTATACATAATTTGATTACTGCAAATGTATATTTTCACATTTGACTTTCTGCAGGCCGGTTAAAAGAATTAGGGAAGTACAAAAGTTTGACAATCCTAGGAAATACAAGAGAAAATAAAGTTTAACTTGAAGGCTGTTAAGAATGTAGAAACTATGGAAATAAAATCTGCTATCAGGCTGGATGTGTTGAAAAGCATTGTGAAAGTAGACATTGTTAATACAATCCATCAAAATTAAGAAATACACACACACACACATATATCATAATATATAATATATATTGTACTCCATGTTGATCTTGCTAAGATACTTCAAGATGAAAACTGACTATTAGGGATGGGCAAAACATTTCAAATTTCAAACATGTGATGATTAAAATGCTTCATTGTTGAGCTGGAAGCAATAGTTTTAGTTTGAAATGAGCAGTTCCAACTGTGCTGGAAATTTTCCAACATCCTCTTTTTAGCCCCAAACACCCATTTCAGCATCTGTGATTGAGCTACTTAAATCAAGCTGAAGCTCAAAACATTTATGGGAGGACAAAACAGCCCAAGCATTTCAAATCCAAAATGTTCTGCAAACCTTTTAACTTCTGTGTTCTTCACAATATTCCCAACAAATGGAGAAACCTTCAGATTCAGCTTGTAGAAATGGAGAAACAGAAGAGAATAACAGAATAACAAAGTAGGAAGGGACCTTAGAGGTCTTCTAATCCAACCCCCTGATCAATCAGGAAAGCCTATATACCATTCTAGACAAATGGTTGTCCAATTTCTTCTTAAAAATGTCTAGTGATGGAGCACCCACAACTTCTGAAGGCAAGTCAACTTCTGAAGGCAAGTCGTTCCACTGATTAATTGTTCTCACTGTTAGGAAATTTCTTCTTAATTCTAGGTTGATTCTCTCCTTGGTTAGGAGAGATTCATTGCTTCTCCTGTCTTCAGGTGCTTAAGTTGACCCCTTCTTCTCTGTTGTAGCCCCTCAAATGTTGGAAGACAGTTGTCATGTCACTCCTAGTTCTTCTTTTCATTGGACTCAACATACTAAATTTCTGTAAATATTCTTCATATGTTCTAGCCCCAATTCTAAAATCTATAAACCATATAATTAAAGAATTTCTGGAAGATTAAATTCAAACTACTAGTATTTTACTTTGTGTTTAGTTTATTACTCATTGGCAATCTTGAGCTGAAAGTCACCATAGTCAACTACTTTAAACACACACACATACATGCACACATACACACACACATTCTGCTCTGGATTATCCTTGATGCTTGCTTGTGTAAGCATGACTCATAAGCATATTAGGTATTAAGCCTCACACCACTTAGAGGGAGGAAAAATTGAGGCAGGGATACTTCCTGATTCAGATATCCCTTCCTTTAACATGGAATAGTAAGGAAGGAACTAGCAGTTTTATAAAATTTTAATCCTCTTTAATTGGTTGTAATGATGGCTGGTAATCAATACTCAACCTGAATTTTGGTTTGCTTTCAATTCTGTTCATGCACTTGAAGGGCTTTTTGTTGTTCAGTTATTCAGTTGTGTCTGTTTCTTCATGATCCCATGGACCATATCATACCGGATCCCTCCAATTTTCCATTGTCTCCCAGAGTTTGCCCAAATTCATGTTCATTGCATTGATGACACCATCTAATCATCTCATCCTCTGCTGTCCCCTTCTCCTTTTGCCTTCCATCTTCCCCAACATCAGGGTCTTCTCCAGGGAGTCCTCTTCTTCTCACTTGGTAGCCAAAGCACTGAGCTTTAGCTTCAGTCTCTGTCCTTCCAATGAAGAATCACAGTTGATTTCCTTCAGGATTGGCTGGTTGGATCTCCTTGCAGTCCAAGGGATTCTCAGAAGTCTTCTCCAACACCACAATTGGAAAACATCAAGTCTTCAGTGCTTAGCCTTCCTCGTGGTCCAATTCTTGCAGCTATTCAGTATTACTGGGGGAACCCAGTAAATATACTTATTATATTTTAATGCTTATTTAGTGTGACTTGAATGGACATGGCTGGGAATTAAACTGAGAAGCAAAGTAGGTGCACTTGGAAGCATCCTTGATCACTCATTAAATCTTTGCAAGTTCAGGTATGAAAAGGACAACAAATAACAGATAATCAGAGTTGGAAGGGACCTTGCCTAGTCCAACCCCCTGCCCAAGCAGGAGACCCTACACCATTTCTGACAGGCAGCAGTCCAGTCCCTTCTTGAAAGTCTCAAGTGATGGTGCTCCCACAACTTCCGAAGGCAACTTCAGTTCCATGGGTTGATTGTTCTCACTGTCAGAAAATTCATCCTTGTTTCCAGGTTGAATCCATGTTCAGTTTCCATCCATTCTTCCTTGTCTGGCTACAGGTGCCTTGGAAAATAGCTTGACCCATTCTTCCTCTCTGTGGCAGAACCTCAACTATTGGAAGACTGCTGTCATGTCTCCCTGGTCCTTCTCTTCACTAGACTAGCCAGGCCCAGTTCCTGCAACTGTTCTTCATATGTTTTATTCTCCAGTGTCATAATCATCCTGGTTTTGTAAATGAAGAAATCCTTCATTTCTTCAAAGGGTTAAGGTTGGGTTAAGATTCAAGATGAGTTGGACTCTAGATAATGCTCCAAGAAAGTATGATAGCTTAGAATGGAGGAAAAAAAAGATGTGGGTTAAATTCAAGGGATTATGTTGATCTGTATGTTCATATTCAAACCCAACTTTTACTTATTAATATGAGAAATATTGCATTGTACTTATTAATATGAGAAATATTGCATTGTACTTATTAATATGAGAAATATTGCATTGTAGATTTCTCATTATCTACATATTAGAGCAGTCTCACCCAGCTTCTTCTTGTGTCCAAATAATTTCTTGAGAAAAATAAATAGACACTTGGGATTTTTTTTTTTTGCTCCATGAAGGCAAAGCAATTCATTTTATTAAGGTGAACAGGAGGTAAAATTTGCCCCAATGAAATATTTGTAGCCTCATACTTATGGAGCTTCATTGCTTCCTAAACATATGAGGAACAGTTGCAGAAATTGGACATGCCTAGTTTAATGGAAAGAAGAAGTGACATGATAGCAGTGCTCCAATATTTGAGGGGCTGCCACAAAGAAGAGGGGGTCATTTACTAGCAAAATCATCTGAAGGCAGGACAAGAAGTAACAGATGGAAACTAATCAAGGAGAGAAGCAACTTAGAACTATTAAGAAATTTCCTGATAGTTAGAATGGTTTATCAGTGGAACAACTTGTCTCCAGAAGTTGGTTGTTCCAACACTGGAAGTTTTAAGAAGAGATTGGATAACCAATTTGTCTAAAAGGGTATAGGGTTTCCTGCTGGAGCAGAGGGCTGGACTAGAAGATCTCCAAGACCCCTTCTGACTCTGTTATTCTGTTATTCTTCCACTTCTGATATTTTTAAATTTGTCAAAAGCTTACAATTCAATAGAAATAAGAATAAACATAAGTTTAAATACAAGAAATAGGAACAAATAATTGGTGACAATAGGACAGGGATGGTAGGCACGATTGTGTGCTTATGTACATCACTTACAGACCTCTTAGGAATGGGGTGAGGTCAATAGAGGTTAGTTTGAGGGTAAAGGAGTCGGGGTTTGAGCAGGTGACAACAGAATCAGGTAGTGAGTTCCAGACATTGACCACTCTGTTGCTGAAATCGTACTTCCTGCAATTGAGTTTGGAGTGGTTTACATTTAGTTTATATCTGTTGTCTGTTCTTGTGTTGTTGTGGTTAAAGCTGAAATATTAATTAACTGGTAAGATGTTGAAGCATATGATTTTATGTACTATGCTTAAGTCCAATCTTACTCGGCGTAGTTCAAGATTGTCTAAGCCTAGAATTTCAAGTCTGGTGGTGTAGGGTATTCTGCTGAGAATAGAGGAGTGTAGTTCTCATACTAGTACTCTGCATCTTGCAAAATCTGGAAGAGATTCCAGCAGGCACTCAAGGAAACCAAGGGGAAACTACAGAAGAGAAAAGAGTAAATCCACCTGGCAACTTCACTTCACTTTTACAAGCAACAGAGTTGTTTGCTCTACCAAAGGGTCCCCTTCAATGTTTCTGTAGTAGCATCCCCACAGAGAACTGCCCAGCCCTTGAAATAACTGGCTTGGCAAGATTTTATTTTTTCCACATACTTTCAAAAATGTAAACTGTGCTGGCTCCTTCTCTCCTGGGCTATCATCAAAATTTGACAGTAAAACAGTGTAGATTGTAAATCTTTTTTTTTTTCTTATAAATAAATCAGCTTGTTACTTGAGCTGTCAAGCAAAAAGAGCTCCTAGCAGTTGAATAATACATATAGTATAAGAAAACAAATATTTAGACATTCGCCAGAGACTATTACTTTTTAATAGGAATCTATCTCTCTTTTTTATCTTAATTGGAAAGAATGCATATTCCTTAGTTGACTTTTTCTGACAGATAAAATGGTTGCAAGTCATTTTTGGGGGGAAGTCTAAAGTATGGATGATATTGCTATAAAGCAATAGAAAAATGACACCTTGGTAAATGCAAATAAAGTACAGTATTTTTATTTTCCCATATGATAACATTGAACAAAAAGAATGATTTGCTTTGTTTGAAACTCTCCACACTATGAAGCGAGGTTCTACCAAATGTAAGTGGTTGTACCAAATGTAACTGAAAGTTGCATATGAAAAATAGCACATTTGATACAAGGGAGCAGATTAAATCATGTTGACTGTCGTAAGTCACAGACGATTCTTTTAGAGTCTATTGACCATGTAGGACTTTTGGGGGTAACCTTTGTAAACTAGTTTAATTCTGTCTTCTGTGATTTTTTTTTCTTTGAACTTCTTTGTTTAGCCAACAGTCCAGGCATTTCTTTATGGTTCCCCTCAAGTAGTAATCAGGCCTGGACTTGCTTAGTTTCATAGTCAAGATAAAGACAACTAAAAGTTGAGGAGCACCATTTTGATATGGTTGACATGGTGGTCTTTGAGCTCCTTTCAAGGACTGCATTTGTCCCATCCAAATGGTTCCCATGATAAAAGGTTCAAATATGTGGTGCGTTCAAATCAGGACCAACTGTGTTCCTATTGATAAAATCCCCAGTTCTGTTCATTGGAATAAAAAGGGGTAAGACATTGAAGGCAATGAGAGCAAAACATGGAAAGAAGGAAAGAAGAAATAAAGAAAAAGAAAGAAAGAAAGAAAGAAAGAAAGAAAGAATGAAAGAAAGAAAGAAAAGGGAGGGAAGGGAGGGAAGGAGAGAAGGAAGGTGAGGGAAGGCAGAAATGGAGATGAAGGAAATGGAAGGGAAGGAAGAGAAAGGAAGGAAAGAAAGAAAAGGGAGGATGGGAGGAGATGGAGATGGAAGGGAAGGGAAGGACCATGGTCAATGGTTTCTAGCCTGATGCCTTTTAACTAGTACAGATTGGTTCAAAAATGCATTAGTAGCCCTAGGAAACCTAGTTTGCTCTAGAAGGCTACATGGCTATTTTCAAAGCATGAATAAATGGTGCATTTTGGGCCACAGTAGCGCAGTGGTTAGAGTGCAGTACTGAAGGGCTACTTCTACTGACTGCTGGCTGCCTGAAATTTGGCAGTTCAAGTCTCACCAGGCTCCAGGTTGACTCAGCCTTCCATCCTTCCCAGGTGGGTAAAATGAGGACTCAGATTGTTGAGGGGCAAGAGGCTGACTTCGTAAACCACTTAGAGAAGGCTGTGAAGCACTGTGAAGTAGCAAATAAGTCTAAGTTCTATTGCTATTTCAAAATCATTACTTGATTGATCACAGGTAGTCTTTGCAGAGTGACCACTGTGACAGGCAACTCTATCAAAATACCATGTGGCCATTACAACACTACTTCCCATAAGCAAGACATACAAACCACAACTTTCCCTTTTTGAATTTCACTGCTGGATTCTCCATTGACTCTGCTTGTTTGGAGTTAGCTATGAAGCATACAAATAGGAACTGTGTGATTGTGGCTCACTGCAATAGGTTGTAAGGACGAAGGACTCAACCAGTCCCACTAAAAAACAGCAATTTTTTTTAGTGCTGTCCTAACTTCAAATGGCTGCAAAACAGAACAGTTGTTAAGCAAGGCCAACCTTAAAGGAGGCCTATGGAGTTTTTTTTCATTCATTTTTAAATAAATGGGTGGACAATCAAAAGGCGACATTTGTTTTATGCATTTATTGAACATTCTTGAAATACAAGGGGGAATCATTTTTAGGTGTTCTATGTTTTGATGTCGTGGTAGGGTGGCTTTTGGCTTATTATATCATCGGCGTATCGTCTTCAGGACAGGATGCCGGTCTTCCTTCTCAGATGAAAGAAAATTCACACACCACTAAGAGGTCTTCTTCGCAGGACCCAGAGTGCCAGGCTCCCTGCACATCTGCTACCACGCATTCCTTAGTACCACCCACAGTATTCGGTTCTTCTGCAGCCCAATTGGTGAACTTTGCTGAGTCTTGGACGACAAGATAGGCTCTCTTGTTGTGCCTCTCCAAAACACTTGCAAAGGCCTTATTCTCATTTTGGAGTTGAGGGGAAGGAATCCGGCCACCAGCCTGGGCACATATGTTTCCAACAGCTGCAAAGTTCCCTACTTCCTTGTTAGTCACATATAATCTCTCACTGCCACTTGCAAAGGATCGAGCTAGAAACACAATGAAGAAGCACATGTTTGACTGCAGAAAAAGCTCCACAACTCATGTTATCTTTTGTGTTCCCTTCATTAGATATAGGACAACAAGCATATTTTGACAAGAAGAGAAAGCAAGGGTGATTTTGTACTTAGTCCCAAAAGGAAATGCCTCCAAGATCAGCAGAGAGAGTGAACAATCAAGGACTTGCAAATGGGCCAAACAGCATTAATAATTTCTGGGGGGGGGGTTTAAGTTAAAAAAAAATCTGGTCCTTTTTTATTTTTTTTAATTTGGAAGAGAAGCACTCAACAGTTCTGGACTTCCAACCAAACTGCTCTGCTTCTGATCTGAAATAGGACTTTATTCTAGTTTCCTGCTGAAAATATCCCTCCTCCCAGGAGACCCATTTAAAGTAAACTGCATGTGGACAAAAAGATGACAGGAAAGCCATCTGGCATCACTTCAAAAGAATTGTGGGTTGCTTAAGCAAGCTCTTTCTCAAATTCAAACAAAATATAAAAAAGACAAGGAACAGTTTGGATTTTACAATAGAGATCAGGAATTAGACCATATATTACAGGAAAGTGAAAAAAATGATCACCAAAATGTACAATTGCTTATTAGAATTCAAAATAGAAGAGGAAATGGTTAAGGAGAACATGATAACATGGGCTAAAAATTGTGGCCACAGCATTCAATTAGAACAATGGGAATGAATATGGCCAACTAACTATAAATTAATGTTATCAGTTTCATATAAAGAAAATATTTATAAAAGGTTCTATCGCTGGCATCTCCCACCAGCAAGATTAACTAGAATATTCCCCAATATGTCACCCAAATGTTGGAAGTGCAACTATAGCCAGGGAAACGTATTTTCACATGTGGTGAACATGTCCTAAAGTGCAAAAGTACTGGTCTAAGATACAGTTAGAAGTGATGACAAAACTAAAGGTTAAATTTAACCCAGAGACCTTCTTATTAGGAATGTCAGAATCGACATGGAACAAAAAACACCAGCATCTAATACTACACATCATCACGGTGGCAAGAATAGCCTTTGCCCAAAACTGGAAATCAACAATGGTATCCACAGATCTGGCAGTAATTAATAAAATCCACCAATGTGCAGAAATGCACATATTAACCATGCTATTAAAAAATAAGGAAGAGGGAGATTTCTTCACAGTGTGGAATATATGGTACAAATGGTTGAATGAAAAGGAAGTAAAGATGTCTAGTGAAAATGATTTAAGAAATACCAAGGAACAATAGAAATAAGGATAAATGTATATATAGCTGTGTATATATGTATAGTAATAAAATTAAATAAATATTGTATTATAATGTACAAATAAATAAGGATTTAGGAATTAAGTTATAAAGTTATTAAGTTATAGATTTATTTGTAGCAAATGACTTTAATTGACATTAACAAAAATGCACACTTATGAAAATGCTGCAAAATGTAAGAACATGGTTCTCTTTTTAAAATATTTTTTTTGAAACTTTGAATAAACAATTTTTTTAAAAAAGAAAGAAAGCTCTTTTAAAGACTTTCAAATTACCATCAAATGCATCCTAAAAGAGTAGGAGACTCTGAACAACAGCACTTGGTACACTCCAAAATACGTCTGGAAAGAAAGCATGAAGTGAAAAACAAAACCATCTATATCTTGCAGCATTTCACTTCATCATGTCATGTTGGAAGAGTTAGCAGCAAAAGGAAACCAAGGCGCCAAAGTACATGATGGCTAGAAAAAAACTGATCCCAGCCAGAATATAAAACAATTCAAAGATTGAAAGATGTGTTCAGTTATCCATATGTTAACTGCTGCCAGAAAATTTGCACAACATTGGAAGAGTGAAGAGATACCTACAGATGAGATGAAATATTAGAATGTACGGGAATGAATACATTAATGCTGGCTATTAAGGAGAAAGAGCAAACTGAATACTGTATGGTACGGGATCTATTTTATCAATGCTTAAAGAATAAAAATGGGAGTTAGGCACAGGGAAACAAAATAAAGAAGACATGTTAAAAGAGATAAGTAAATATTATGACAAGTATGTTGAATATCTCTATGTTAACGTTGTAGACTTAATATTAATGTAATGAAGGATGTTGTAATCTTGAATCTCGCCACATTAAGGCAGGCACATTGGACAGAAGCTCAGTCGTAATTGGAAAAGTATCCTGCCTCAAAATAATTGGAATAGGACCACCAAGAACTTCAGATGTCTAACAGATGGCAACCAAAAGATTTTAAAAAAAAATGTTGGCAGCCCTTTGCTGTCTCTTATGATCATCAGAGTTTTTGCAACCCAAATCTGGTATCCCTTGCTTTGACTGCTTCTCAGCATTGAGTAAGGTTGGATCTTAAATGACTGTAAATCAGTTCAGGAAATCAGGAGATTCTTCTAGTTTGGGGCCATTCTCTGTGGGTTTGGAAGCTTCAGACTGGGCTAAGAAAAGATGCCTAGGTTGTTTCTGCTGTTTTCATTTGATTAGACAGCAACCCAGCAATCCACCAGAATTCCACCAGAGAAGATAAAATGGTGGCCTCTCCACCACACATGTATCATGTGTGACAGGCCTGAAAAAGATTGCACAGTCCCAGTTCCTATTTTGACTCCCTGCCTCTATAGACACCTTAAGACATGGGTCTCCAACCTTGGCAACTTTAAGCCTGGAGAATTTCAACTCCAAGAATTCCCCAGCCAGCTTTGTCCTAAGAGGCAGACAGCTGGTATTCAAATTTAACTGAAATGAACTTGAATACTTTATTTGGCCAAGTGTGATTAGACACACAACACAATCTTTGGGAGAAAAGCCAGGTTTTCAAGTTTTCTTACCTCTGTGGACTGTCAAAAAGGCATTTTCCACCTCTTTTATCTTTTTTTCAAGCCTCTCTACAGCGGCGGCCACAGAATTCAGTACTAGAAAGGAAAACAGCATCCCATTATTGGAGTCACAGAAGGCAAGCCAAGTTGAACCAAATTGTTGGGCATTCAAACAACGAGCAGCTATTCTTTCTTGGACCTGCCTCTTGTTCCTTCAGGTGAACACTAGGCCCCTGGGCTTAATAGATATTGTCCTCAGAAGAATGCATGAAATGGCTTTGGGTGGGGAATTAGATGATTGCCTCATTTTCTAGCCTACTTGAACCTCTCCCTCCATGAACAAGAAGGACTTCAGCAAGACTGCTTTCTTGACTACCCCATTCCAGATGGGAATTCACACATTGGAAAGCTCTTCTGAAGAACAGACAACCTTGCATTACAAGCCTTGCTTCAGCCATGATGTGCTGATTTCTACAGCTATGATTTGTTCATTGTTGGTTTGGTCATTTCATCAGTGAAAGATCTCGAAGGAGCTCTTTAACTAAATCTGCTCTCAAGGAGGCTTTTTGCATTCAGATAACAGAATAATGGAATAATGGAAGGGACCTTGGAGGTCTTCTTGTCTAACCCCCTGCTCAGGTAGGTGACACTATACCATCTCAGACAAATGTCTCTCCAATCTCTTCTTAAAAGCCTTCAGTGATGCAGCATCCACAACTTCTGAACGCAAGCGATTCCGCTGGTTAATTGTCCTCACTGTCAAGAAGTTTTTCCTTAGATTGCTTCTCGCCTTGATTATTTTCCATCTGTCGCTTCTTGTCCTGCCTTCAGGTGCTTTGGAGAATAGGTTGATCCGTTCATCTTTGTAGGAGCCCTCCAAATATTGGAACACTGCTATCATGTCTCCCTGGTCCTTCTTTCCACTAGACTAGACATACTTATTTCCTGTAACCATTCTTTGTATGTTTTAGCCTCTAACCACCCCACCAATCCTCTCTGCACTCTGTGCTGCATTCAGATAACAGGAATGCCACCCATGCACTCCCACTTCTGCCCATGTGTTAAGCCCCCTCCCCATTCTCAAATATAGGTTAAAATGATCACTTTGTCCTTCAGGACCCGTGTCATGTCCGTTGGCCAGAGATGTTCCCAAAAGAAGAAGACTGGACAGCAAGAGGATCAAATGCATCTTTTGACCATATAACCTGTACAATTCATAGAGACAAAGTTATTGTAGCATGCATGTGGTTTTTAAATTCACGTTCTAGCTTGCTCAGAAAATGCATAGCCAAAGATATAATCCTCGCCCAATGTAATAATTTTTGATACACATCTGCACAAATCACTAATTTAACAAACTACAAGCATGCATTAAGCATACTTTCTAGCCCACTCATTAGAATATCCAGCAGAATGGCTCTTAGTAACTACACAGTTCTTAATTTGTTATAATATATTGCAAGGAAATTGTTTTTCTGCACTTACGCTCTAGATTCTCTTCCACAGTAGATGTCGCACCCAGAAACTATCTTCCTCCCAGTGTAAGAGTTCTTTTATATCAGTCATGGATTGGACAACATGAAGGATTGTGCAAACTGATTGCTCAAGGTGATACTCCCGTCTTTTACTTTTCCTCCTCCCCAGGTCAATTAAGGAACAGCCTAGACTTTCCGATTGAAAGTTTAGAAAAATTGGAATTCCTCCAGTCAAAAAAAGGAGAGGCCAAATATGAGAAAATGTTGGAGAATATAGGGTGTGTGCATGTGAATGAATGTCCCCGAAAGATTTCGCAACACTTTGCAGTAAAAACATAGAAGCTTGAGATTTCATAACTTTGTGGAATGATCTCTTCAGGATTACACTAAATAAATCCAGAATTTTGCAAATCACCATCACACACACACACACACACACACACACACACACAGAGATCTATATTATATATCTATGCCTATGCCTATGCCTATATCTATATCTATATATCTATATCTATATCTATATCTATATGTCTATGTCTATGTCTATGTCTATATCTATATATCTATATCTATATCTATATATCTATATCTATATATCTATATCTATCTATCTGAGATTTAATTCTCAATACCCACCCTCTTTTACCTAGCCATTATCTTGATTTTCGGGAAGTATCCTTCTCTCCCTTCCAAACCACCCTGGCCAAATTCTTATAATATTGGGGTCCTTGACGCTCTCTGGGTTTTTGTTTGTTTGTTTGTTTGCATTTCATTACCCAACTAGACTCCCTTTTAGCCCTGATGGTGTTATCTAGTTGGGTGATGAAACCAAGGACGCCACAGTTCAACTCTTTCTGAACTGGCACTTTGGGTATGCTCAAAAATCAATGTTATGTTCCCAAGGATTTAAAAAAAGGGGGAGTTTTACCTCGCCCAACAAACACTGAATGCCTTTTACCAACAGAAAACTGATGCTGTTATTAGAAAAGAGAAGCTTTTCTGATAACAACATTCTCTTCTATAGTTGCCTACAATTTTTTTTTAAAGTCTTTTTATTGTCCTCAATATTACTGCTTGTTTGCTCAGCTTCTCTTTTCTAATATCAGCATCATTTTTTTCTCTTGGTAAAAAAGGCATTCTATGTTTTTTGGTTGAGATAAAAGCCCCTCTTTTTTAAATCCTTGGGAACTGAACATTAACTTTTGAGCCTATCCAAAGTGCCAGTTCAGATAGGATGAAAAGAAGATAAACTTCTCATTTCCAATGGGGGGAAAAAAACAACCTTGAAGTTTTGAATTTTAAAGCTATACAAATCTCAGGATAATTTGTGGATTATTATAGAATTTGAAAAGAATTGAGGAAGAGACGTTTTATAACTTAGACCTATTTAGACCTATTGAAGAAGGAGACTATTCACAGAGGTTTAATTATTCCTTTTTTCAAGGAACTTATGTAAAAAGCATTCTTTTAAAATCCCAAATTACCCTAGACATTCTGGGTGTTCAGTGCCTACAGATTTGTATATCTTACCCCCCTCTCAATTCTTACCTCTTTTGTTCTCCTGTTCATCTATATACGATAGAGGGAATACAAGGATAATAAAGGGGGAAATATAATTACTTCTTTTAAAGTATGGAAGTTTCATCACCTTTGTTTTTGTTTTACAGTGGATACTGTATTTTATTTTGTGATAGGTTACTAGCAATTGAAATACCTTCTAAATTGAATTACACAGTAAATCCTGTAATTCAATGAAGAATTAAATAACCACTCTTAGCCAAGCCATGGATAAAAATAATAATAAAAGGGACTCTTGGATGACCTTTTCAAGAAGACACTACTAAGGTCACTTAACCATTCTTCATCTTTTTGTTTCTATGGTTGAAGGCTCAATTTTATGAAGAAACAATATAGCCTGATCGATTTTATCTGTTTGTGGGACATTAAGAAGAACTGCCTACAGAAGTTGTGGAGGCCCCATCGCTGGAGGTTTTTAAGAAGAAATTGGATAGCCACTTTTCTGGACAATTCCAGGGTCTCCTGCTTGAGCAGGGGGTTGGACTAGAAGACCTCTAAGGTCCCTTCCAACTCTGTTATTCAGTCATTCTTTCTATCATCCCATCAAGTCTGGAATGGTATAAGAGAAGGGTGTTGTTCCATCTGGAAATAAGGTATGCGAGACCGGGTTCCAACAAACAACTCTTTATTCAAACAGTAAAGTGACTTGTAATGGAACATTTGCCCAAGCCGCGGCAGCCCTTCCTCATAGCAACTTGCTCATGGCTTGTGGCCACTGACAGTTGTTTAAGTGTTCCCACCATCAGGCCGGCCAGTCGGAATGCCGCTTTAAGTAACAATCTGAGAAACGGCCATTTTCAGCCAATCAGTTTAAGGTTAATTTGGAGTCTAACCAAGTTCTATACACAACACTCCTCCCCCCTTGGTTTCATTCAAAGTACGTAACGTCGTCACACAGGTAGGTGGGACTTCTGTGGGTTCCCTACTTTTGATCTGCGCAGCTCAGTCTCAGTGTGGTCCTCAAGCGGTTCGGACGGGATTGTTTTTCTTCCACATCTTCTCCATGGAACCCTCCTGGAAGGGTGAGTCAGCCCTTGCTGCTCCGCCTGAGTTTCTCGGGCTGGGTTGAGGTGGGCTTCCCACTGCTCCATCCTGGTTTCGTCCGGCTTGGTTGAGCTTGGCCTGGCTGTCCCTCCTTCAGGAAGGCCTCACCTCGGCCTCTCCTGCTCCCAGTCATTTTCTCTGTTTAGGTCGTCTATGGGTAAAGTGCTCTTTTGTTTCATTATGGTTTCTAGTTTGGGTTGTGTGTGATTGTTGTCAATCTTTATTGGAGGTTTTTGTCTCTCCCTTTTTTATTATTTTTGTTCCCCCCCCCCTCCTCGGTTGTTTTTTGGCTCGTTTATTGGAGGTTTGCAGCAGTAGTGTTAGTTGTTGCGTTCTAAATATGGCAGATGCGAAGCTGGTTGATGTGCCCTTCAATGTTTCTGCTGTCGTCTAGTTTTTACAAGTTGGTAATGACCCGGGGCCCCGTGATTTGGGTAATTGTGGCTGGGAAGCCATAATGGGACTTCCGGTAAAATTTTTAGCAATAGACTAAATCGCCGATTTCAAAAGAGCAATATCTACTGGAGGAGTCAGGGGGGTTTGTCCGGTATAGTGGGGTGCATCTATGCGAGGTAGGAAATGCAATTTCCCTACCATGAGAAGTTCAGCTGGGTTTTTGTTAGTGGTTGTGCTTAGGGTGGTATGTTGAAGCTGGTTAATAATATGTTAAAGTTATCTGCACATCCCCCCGTGTCCCATTTTTTCTAGGGCCTCCTTAAGTATAAACTGAACCATGCATTCAGCCTGTCCATTTGAAGCTGGATGAGCCGGCGCCTGTCAGGGCATGTCGGAGTGCCCTGTGTGGCCAAGTATTGCTCGAAAGCTAAAGCGGTAAACTGGGGCCCATTGTCCGAGAACTATTACATCAGGCAGCCCATGTGGTGGCAAAAAGTCTGTTTAACTGTTTCCATGACCTGCCTTTGGTAGTAGTGGATGCCATAAGGAATAACTCTCTTAACCAAAGTTTGGAGTAGGCAATGCAATTACAAAAAATAGGTTGTTCCCTTTTATTGGCCCCAGTCAAAGTCAATATGCAGGTCCTCGACCATGGCCTCTGGGAGTTCCCATTCCATGACTGGTGCCCAAGTGGGGGGGTAGGTCCTTGATTTTTGGCGTCATGGCATGTTGCCACCATTCCGTCAATGTCTTTGTCCAGCCCATGGCCACCAGACATAACTCCTGGCCAGGGCTTCATTTTGAGTATGCCCGGGTGTCCCTCCTGCAACATGGCGCTTCTTCCCTGTAACTTTTCCTGGGATTACCACCCTGTCCCCCACAAGTAATACAGCCTTTTTTCATAGACCAAGTTCAGTCTGTCGGGTGCGAAAAGGTTTAAGAGTTTGCCCATGCTGTTCTCAATCTGGCCAGCCCTTACCTAAACGCAATGCAAGGATTCGAAGCTGTCAGCGGGTCTTTCAATGGTAGGCTTTAGCGACGTCTGCTGCAGTGAGTATGCAGAAATTCGGCCAGGACTCAATTTGGAAGAGTGGAGACGGTGGGAGCTTTGGGGTCGTCTTACCAATGTTGGCAGCGGGGGAAGGGCTCAAGGCAAATTCCACATGTGTGATGGTCCTTTCCTGGGCAATGGGATGAGTTTTGTAGTTTGTAATGCAGCAAGGAATTCAGACCAACCTCATCATTCTTGGAGATAGAATGTTCGGGTTTGTTTATTTCCTGCTGGGATCCATAACAGGGGTTTGTGGTCAGTGAATAATCCGAAAATGTCCTACCATATAGGTATTCCATGAAATCTTTTGACGCCAGCTATGATTGCGAGGGCTTTTTGGTCGATTGGCTGTATTCCTTTCCCAATTGTCTGACAGCAATTTTGGAAATAGAAGGCGATGAGTGCTCTCTGCCATCTGGTAGTTTGTGGCTCAAGGGATGGTGCCAAATTCCAAAGGCGATGCAGTCACAAGAGTGAAGCAATAAAAGGCACGGGTGTTTGCTGTACTGTATCAAAATGGTGTTAGAAGTTTAGTAAGTCCTTGAAGTTTTTGGAAAATGCTGTTTGTTCCGGTGGGCCCAATTTTCCCATATAGTTTTTTAATCTAACAATTGATTGTAAAGGTTCTTGCTACAGTTTGCTTTTTGGGGCAGGGAAGACCATTGTAGAAATTAATGAGACCTAAAAGAAACCTTGTTTAAGTCAGTTTTGTTCTTAGGTCTGGGTGTGTCTTTTATCGCCATTTATTTTCTTTCCAGTGGGGTGATCCCTTGCTCATCTATCATGGGGGTAGCCTAAAAATTTGACCTGGTTGGTGGCATAGTTTAACCATTTTTCTCTCTTGACTTTAATCGCGTGCTTCTTGAATCTTCGCAAAACCTCTTTTAGTCTATGTTCTAATTATGGTTTAAGCATTTTTTTGCTGATACTATACATCATCAAAATAGGGACAACTTCTTTTGATTCTGTTTAGAAGCACTGCCATGAGGGCTTTGGAAAATGCCTGGGGCAATGGCTAACCACCAAATTGAAGTCGGTTGCACTTGAATGTCCTCTGTGCATGACTATAGTCTGGTGCCTTGCGGTTTCGGGGTCAACACTGGTAGTTGTTGATACGTCTTGTGTCGAGATCTAAGTTTTGCAAAAATTTTCCTCCGCCCTAGTGAGTGCAATAAGTGTTTGCACTACCGGTACTTGGGTATGCCACTTTGTTGAGCACATGATTTAGGGTTTCTTATAGTCTCCCACAGATGTAGCACTGACCCATCTGGTTTGACAGGAGTCCATGATGGGTGTTTCCAACTGGCAGTGGGTCGATTGGCTCTAACACCGCTTATGCGATAAGTTTATTAAGCTGTATTCGTCTTATTTTTGGGCTTTAAAGGAAAAGGGAATGCGTCTGGCTTTGAGCCTAATGGGAGCTATCTTTGGTTCTAGCTGAATGATATTGGGGTCCCCTTGTACTTGCCTGGGTTCCCATCGAATACAAGCCTGGAATTCTTGCAGCTGGCTCTTTTCCAGTTGGGCCGCAAATGATGCTGTTGATCCCGGGTCACTCCGAATTCCCAGGGGTGTAAAAACATTCAAGTCCCAGCAGGCTAAAGGGCGATCAATGGCGACGGTTGTTCGAGGCAGTATTTCAGCGTGGTTTTTAAATTCTACTAGGAAATGTCCAAGGCCCACTACTGGGATTTGGTTTGCCCTGGTCAGTCCTTTAGTATCAATTTTGTGTTTGTTTTCAGTTCTTCTTTTGCTTGATGTCTGGTATCAGGCTTTGACAGTGTTCAAGATAACATTGACATTAATGATTCTGGAGTCCCTACTTCGCATCTCACAGGGCTTTCTTGATTTTTACATTTTATCTGCACCTTTTTTGCATTGCTGCCCTGGCAATTTCCGATGGTTTTTGTTTGGTGTGTTTCTTCTCTTCGCTCATTCCGCCAGTTCCGCTCTTCTCTCGGCTTCCATCTGCTTCTGGCTTGTCCTCTCTTCGTTTCGGGGTGTGTGTGGGTGTGTGTGTTACCTGCCACGTCCTTTTGGACCTATAGCTCTTTTTGTTTCGGCAGACTCTTGGCGACATGTGCCCCTGTTTTTCAGCAAAGCTCTTGCAAATGGCATCTAGAACTGCATTCTGAAGCTGGGTGATTTCCTATCCGATCCAGCACACTGGAATTCCTCACCGTGCTTCTTCTTTTTCCCGCCATTTTCTTTCTGACTGAAGCCTATGTGTAATCTTCATTGTCATCATCAAGTGTCGCTCGGGGAGTCAAGTTCTTTCATGGTGGACAGTCGCTGTGGTTTGTTCTTGCTTCCTTCTTGCCTCTTTTCTCTGGGTTGATTTGGCAGATCTGGAATTGAAGTTGCATCTAGCCGCATATGGGCCTGTGGATTTCTTGGCTGCTTCAGCAGCGGTGGCTTCTGCGATGGCCTCTGGCCACTTGATAATTCGGTCTGTTTTAGCAGCTTGCTTTGGAGTGTAGCATCCTTCATCCAAGGACTAATGCGGTCCTGCATGGCCTCATCCATGTTCTGGACCTTGCAGGCTGCCTCCGATGTGTCCTTAGGGCTGCTTACGAAGCCTCCGATGCTTCTTGTCTTCCCAATTGGTCTCACATTTTGTAAAACTCATCTATGGATCAGGTTGGAGACGCAACAGGGTGTAATAGGCTCGAAGTCATTCTGTCAGTTCAGGCCATGCCAAATATGCTTAACGTCTCTTGGTTAGCTAGCGGGCCTTGGCCATTTTAAAAATGGCTGGCCCACAGTGTGTGAGGAAATACCAGCCTCTTACCTCTGGTCAGTTTTATCTCCTGCATGCTTGTTGGCTTTCTAAGAAACATCAAGAAAGCGATCAATGTATGACTCCCAAAATCTTTCTCGCTGGTTGAATCGGTGGCGGGTGGCACATTGTTACCAGCCAATTCTGTCGCTCGTTCTGGTGCCGTGTGCTTTGGGTCTCACTCTTCTATGACGATCCATCCCCATCGCCAGTGGTTCTGGTCTGGAAAATAAGGTGCGCGATACCAGGTTCCAACAAACAATCTTTAATTCAAACAGTAAAGTGACTGTAATCGAATGTTTGCCCAAGCCTGTCGGCCAGCCCTTCTATCCTTAAAATTACCTCATGGCTTGTGGCCATGACAGTTGTTTAGTGTTCCCAATCAGGATGGGCCGTTGGAATGGTGCTTAGAATAACCACATCTGAGAACGAAGCCTTTTTCGGTCAATCAGTTAAGTATTTGGAGTCTACAAGTTCTATATAACAAACAGGTGTCAAAGTTAATTTCAATGAAAGCCACATCAGGGTTTGTGTTTGACTTCAGGGGCGTGCCATGGTAAGGCATGTGGCTGGACACCAATTATGTATTGTGGGCATACCTGTGGTGGGCCAAATGCTAAGGAAAGGACTTCCTTCAGTCCCTTCCTCACTCTCATTATAATCTCCTTCCTTCCTTCCTCCTTCCTTCCTTCTTCCTTCCCTCTCCTCCTTCTTCCTTCCTTCTTCCTTCCTTCCTTCCTTCCTTCCTTCCTTCCTTCCTTCTTCTTCCTTCTTCCCTTTCTTCTGTTCCCTTTGCCTCTTTCTTTATTTTCCTTCCTTGCTCTCTTCCTCATTCCTTCTTTTTTTTTTTCTTGCCTTTTCCCTTTCTCCTTTCCTTGTCCCTTCTCGTGTGCTCAATGCAAAGGGGAAACATTCTCCTTTTGTTTTGTTTTGATTTGTTTTTGTTAGCAGATCACCCGTGCCACAGTTTAGTGAAGAAGAAAAAAGTCCTGATATGTCACAATGATGCCACCCATGATAAATGTTGACTTTTATCCCCTTGGTCATAGAGAGTCCTGAACTGAAGCAGGTGGTTGGATTTAGAAGGACCCTTCTTCAAGGATTATGTCCAACCTTATTATTCTATATATCTGTCTCCTTTTGCCCTGAAAAAAAAACAATCCTTTCATTTCCTTTCTTTTTAGAGTGGTTATCCAACACCATAACAACAGCGTTCTTTGGTATTAGTACATAAAACTCTTGTCCCACAGGTGAGTTATCCCATGCACAGTTGGCTGCGGTGGGTTGGCTGTGGAAACTTGGCTAAATTGAATATTTAATATTTATATTAATCCAGTTAAAGGAGCCTCATGATTCAGCCTCAAATTAAGTCCTTGTAAGAACCACAGAAGTTCACTAAAGATAATCCTTCCTTCCTTCCATCCTTCCATGCTCCTTCCTATGTTCTTCTTTTTCTTCCATCCTTCCATGAGATCCTCTCCCAGCCTCAACCTTCCAGGCTCTTTCCTCCTTCCTTCCCATGGATCTTCCATGCATTCTTCGCAACTGCCCTCCTTCCTTCATGGATCCTTCCATGAATCCTTCCAGCTTCCTTCCTTCCTTCTCCCATCCCTCCTCCCTCCTCTCTCCCTCTCTCATTCCTCTCCCTCCCTCTCTCCTCAATTCATTCAATTCTTTCATTCATTAATTCCATTCATTCTTCTCTCCCTCCTCCTCCTCTCTCACAAAAATTTTACCAACATTGTATTATCTGCCATGAC
>BHFT01024584.1:0-11616 GCA_004320025.1 Laticauda laticaudata
ATCATCATCATCATCATTATTATTATTATTATTATTATTATTATTATTATTATTATTATTATTATTATTATTATCCATCCAATCCAATATTAGTATGTTTTCCATGATTATCCCATTGTATAAACATAGACTGGAGTCCACCAACTTTAGATCCTTTGATATGATTAACATAAACAATAAGCTATATGCCAGATATTTGGCATATAGTTTATTGTTTATGTTAATCATATCAATGGATTTTTAGTTGGTGGACTCCAGTCTATTTTTATGCAATGGCATAAACATGGAAAACCTACCAATATGGATTAAGAATACATCCAAGAGTGAAACCCAGGAATTCTAGTTCTCCCTTAATAATTTCAGTGTAATAAAATCTCCTCTAGAATATTTCCAAATGTAAATTAAAAAGCAAAATTTTTTATATTAGATGTGGACAAGAGGCTACTCAAGAAAAACATTTCAGAGAAAACCAATTTTCCAAAGGATTTTTAGTATAAAAATACTTTAGAAATAGTTCTTTCAAGTTTCTACAAAGACATGGCCATCTGCACCAATACATCTTTCATTAAGATATCTGTTAATTAAGCACCACCAGGAAAGGTTCTTGAGTTTAGCAGCTACAGTAAAATTACCCAATCCTGCTTCAAACTTTCCCCTGATGTTAGATCTTTGTAGATCTTCTTTAAGCCCCTGTCACACTGCACCAACGGATGGAAACAGGATGTAAAACGGAGAAAAACACTTGCCATCCATTAGTTAATGCGATGCTTCCGTTCTGTACTCACTGCCTCCATTTTGCTTCCTCTCTATCCGTCCAGCATCCGTCCTATTGGACGTTTGCATTCCGCTCAGAGGGTTTTGAGCTGCTCAAAACTTTGTGAGCAGAAAATGTATCCAACCTATCTCGGATATTAAGGATGTCTAGAGGATGCATAGAGGAGCAAAAGGACATATAGGGAAAACTATATACTGCCTATAAAGGGGAGGCAACTCACGTGGATCTCACTTTCCAGACCAGCAGCCCTGCGGTGCAGACATCTGCAGCCTTCATCTGACTCTTCCTCTTCCACAGCATCCAGTCATGTCCACCATGGATCGTAACAAACTCCTTTTGGTAGCCACCATCCTTCCGCAACAGTGCAAAGCCATGTATAGGCTCTGTGACTCTACTATGGAAAGAAAAGTGAGGCGGCCAAGAACATCTGGTTCCAAAGATGGATCAGAGAAGAGCAGAGTTATGACTGTACAACAGCTGATGGTGGAGCTCAGGAAGAAAACACTCGTGCATTCCAGAATCTCGTGAGGATGCCTCCAGCCATGTTTTGACGAAGTTGTACAGCGGCTGACAACATGGTGACCAGGTAAAAACCAACTTCCGGCCCAGCCTGGACCCTGGCTCAGGTGGCACTCACTCCTGCGCCACCTGGTCTAGGGACCACTGCTATTCAGGAGCAGCAAGTGTGTCTGGAGGGTGCCACACAACACCATCAGCATGTGTGTCGAGAAGTGGTGCAGGCCATCATCAAGAATACATGGAGGAGCTCCTCCAGTGCCCCTCCAACTGAAGAAGGCTGGAAAAGTTGCAGAGCAGTGGTATCAGAGGAGGAACTTCCCCACACCGTTGAGCCATAGATTGCAAGCATGCGGCCTGCAAAGCTCCAGCCAAGTGGGGGTCCACTTATTTCAACTACAAGGGCTTTCTTCAACATCGACCTCTTCACCATGGTTGATGTGAACTACAAGTTCATGTACATCATGCTTCAGGAAACGGCTCATATTCAATGCCCAGGTATACAACGCCAGTGCCTCAAGGAGGGCTGGAATGCAGCCCCATCATGGGCTTCTCAGAGATCCAGACCCCCTGCCAACGACACGCAAGATGTGCCCTACTTCATGCGTGGGGATGACACCTTCTCCCTCACACAATCCTACCTCTGAAGCCCAAAACTCCAAGACTCCTCACCCATGAAGAGAGCGATCTTAACTACAGGCTGTCCAGGGCAAGACGGGTGGTGGAGAATGCCTTTTGGCATCCTGGCCAAACAGTTCCAGTGTACTTCTCACCACCATGCAGCATAGTCCAGAGACCGGTGAGTAGGATCATGGAAGCTTGCTGCATCCTGCACAATCTCATGCGCAGCCACTACCCAGTGTTGCAGAACAGGCTCGTGGACTCCAGCAAGGCAATGGGGACATGGAGCCTGGGAATGGAGGCAAGGGCGAAACCTGATAGACACTGAGGATGTGCCAAGGCCCCAACAGAGCCCCACGTGAAGGGAAGAAGCAGCGCAACCTCCTGAAACACTGGGCAACTCCTCAGCTGGAGCAGGAGGTGGCAAGACAGGATAGGTAGATGATTAATGGATGCCTTACTTCAGCCAGTCTCATCACACAGATGAGATTGGGCCATGTATGTTGGGTGGGCCTACAATGAACAGGGCATTTTAATATAGAGTTGGTTTCATGTTGACATGTGTGATCAATGCTAACATTAGTTATTGATAATGAACGGCCATAGGTGTGGCACCTAGGAGGGTGGACCATACAGTCCCACTATGCTTGCACTGGAGGTTGATCTATCCACAGCTATTACCCATTCAAAGGTATCCCTGCCCCACCCCACTGCTATCCTTACCCATCCCACACTATTACCCATCCCAAAGATATCCCGCCCACCCCATCTGCAATCCTTACCCATCCCAACAAACATGCAAAGGCTTAAACCATTTCTAAAAAGTTTCCACAAGACTATTATTATAATAAATAAATGAGGCAAGTGTGTGAACAAAGATAAACTTATTTCACAAGCTGTAAAAGAAAAATGACCCAAGTCAATTGATCCTAAATAAAGACTACGTAGCCACCCAGTCTCTCTGCCACTCCCTGGTCACAGGCGGAGGTCGGCCAGTCTCAGGGGTGAAGGTCCAGGTGCTGTGGAGGTGGCTGGTGCTGGAAGTGCTGGTCTGAAGCACCACTAGGGTGCCTGGCCCCGAGAGGACAACAGGTGACGGATGTTGTTGAGGAGCTCTCAAGACAGCTGGCTCAGCCCCGTGATGTTGAGAGCTCATACCTCCATGCCATGGGTGTCAGCCCCAGTACCGAGGACAGATGTACTGAGGCCGGCTTGGTGTGGATGGTGTGAGGAAGGAGCAGTGTAGTGGGGATGTCTGGTCTGCACGGGTGAGGACTGGCGTGGTGGCATGGTGGTGTGGGTAGCATCGTGTCGTCGTGCACGAGATCATTGGCGTGGGATTGGCATCGTGGAACCGTGGCAACAGGCTGTCGGCCCGATGACTTCTGGCCGGCTGGAGAGAGCTTGCCGTGATGCTGCTGGACCTCTTGGTGACGCTGAGCCCTGTCAGGTTTGAGGGCTGGTGGGAAGCCTTGGAATGGGAGGGACATCACCTTGGGGTGAGGAGTCAGAACCTGGACTGGGGGGAGCAGGTAGCTGCTGGTCTGAGGGTTGTGAAGCAGCTCATGATCTGGTCCTTCACCACCTGTACTGGTGGTTCTGCCACTGTCCTGTGAGGGTCTGGTTGACAATAGGTTGAGGAAGGGCTTGTGGTTGGGAGATGAGGAATCAGTGTGACCAGCTGAGAAGAGGAGTTCTAAATGCTGGCTAAACCGGGAATGGTGGTCCCTGATCTCCAAAGCAGGAGCAGTGTGGGCTCTGCCCCCTCCTGTTCGGCTCTCTGCTTCTGTGGGAAATGTGGAGCTGTGGCGTGGATGCGGGTAAGGGCTGTGGTGGCAAGGTGCCAATCTCCTTTCTCCCACTGCACCAGGGGTCCTCCACTGCACTGCCGCCACGGAGTAACAGCTGTCGGGGGGCGTTCTCCACCGTGGCACGCTCCACAGAAAACCTGCCTGGAGACAGGAACTGAGCTCTCGGCGGAAGAGATGGCTCTCAGCAGCCTGCTGAGAGAGAGGAGATCCGTGAGAGGAGGCGCTGCTGCTTGCTTCTCCTCGGTGGCGGATCTCACCTCCAGGAACTGCACGTGCCATGAATAGGTTCCACATACAACATCCTGTCTGTCAGCTTAACATGCCTGGCCCAGATTTCTTCAAGGTCGCAGCTTCCGTACCAGGTGTGTATGTGTTCCACCAGCCGAGGAGCACACTCCGATGCCTGAAGCACCAGAGCTCTCTGCCTTCTCTCTCCAATGCAGCATGCTTCCGTTTTGGTATCCCGTACAGCCGGTGTCCCTTCCGCCCAGATAGTCATGTCTCTCTCACCACTCCCAGGACCTCATCCTCGACCCCCCCCGTCCGGTCTCCTCCTCAATGGAGTATTGCCTCTCTGCCCGTCCTGGCAAGCCTTCTTCCTCCCTTTGTTCAGGACCAGATGGGCCCTCAGTCAGAAGGGCTTCCATTCGCTCAGCGGGCTCTCCTCATCACCACCACCACCACCAGCAGCAGCAGTCAATAGCAGGCAGTCAGCTGACAGCAGCATCACCAGCAGGAATCTAATTAGCAGAGCCAGCAGCACCAGCAGGACCAGGAGCACGAGCCAGGACCAGGAGCACAAGCAGGACAAGGAGCACACGCAGGACCAGGAGCAATGACAGACAGGACGCACAACAGGACCAAAGAGCACGAGCAAGGACCAGCAGGGACACAGACCAGGAGCACGAGCAGTACAAGCAGGACGAGCAAGTCGCACAGAGCACGAGCAGGACCAAGCAGGACCCAGTCGGATGGAGGAGCAGCTTCAGCAGAGTAAGCCACCACCTCCAGGAGCAGCCTCAGCAGATGATGACAACGCACTAGCTAGAAGCACCACCATAAAGCAGCCTCAGCTAGATGTAAGACACGCAGCAGAACACTCAACATGCCACACAGTACGCTTCCAGATCAGCTCAGAAGCAGAGCAGAAGAAGCCCACAGCCACTAGTAAGAGCGAGCCAGTTCCCCAGAAAGCCCCAGCAGAAGCCAGAAGGTGAGGGCCAGGGGGTGGGGAGGGTGGCCCTTGTCCCTCTGTCCAGGGCTGGCAGCAGATGGCTGAGGCTTCCTCTTTTCCCCCATGTTTGTGGAGACTGGCTGCAAGGGAGCTGGCAGGAGGCTGGCAGGCAGACAGGCACCAGGCTTGGCAGGGAGGCAGGCAGCAAGGCTGGCAGGTAGGAGGCAGCCAGGCGGCAGGCAGCAAGCGCTGGCAAGGCAGGCAGGCACCAAGCAGGCAGCAAGGCTGGCTAAGGGAAGGCAGGCACCAAGACAGGCAGCAAGGCTGGCAGGATGGCAGACCAGGCAAGGAGCAGGCAAGGCACTCAAATGCGTGGCAACGGTCTTTCCCTCCTGAAATGGTGACCTGCTTCTGAGCTGCTTCCCTTTATATCAACGGGAGCCTGACGACAATAAATCCCCCGCAATGGCAATTAACGCAGGCATCCCGCTACGGCATTCGCTGGTGCATCGCGTAGGCTTCCGCTCTGCATCCACTTCATTCATTGTGCACTTCCGTTGTGCATCCGCTTCACCGCTCGGCGTCCGTTCTGCATCCGCTGTATCCATTCCCACAATCCGCTTTGCTGAGGTCCCCGGAAGCTAGCGGATGTGCCATCTGCTCCCATCCGCTTCCATCTGCTAGGCTTTCCACTCTGCATCGTTTTTCCATCCGCCCGTGTTCTCCCCCATTCGTTCCTTTCCAATGTTATCCGCTCGCGTTATGAGCAATTTTTGCCCCTTTTGAGAGCAGATAACAACGATGGAACATTTTGTCATCCATGTGTCCTTTTTTACAAACGTTTGCATCCGTTGGGCAGTGTGACAGGGCTTTAGCTCTAGAAGTTATGGAACATTCCTGAACAGCTGCTCAGTCAGAAAGCATTAACTGCCAATAAAGCCTTCTTTCTTCCTCCTCCTCCTCCTCCTCCTCCTCCTCCTCCTCCTCCTCCTCCTCCTCCCTCCTCCTCTCTTCTTCTTCTTCTTCTTCTTCTTCTTCTTCTTCTCTCTTCTTTCTCTTCTTCTTCTTCTTCTTCTCTTCTTCTTCTTCTTCTTCTTCTTCTTTTTTGCTTTGCTTTGCTTTGCTATAATCAGTATCAAAGCAAGGTTTGGATTTAAAATGAGGGAGGCTGTGACAGTGTGAGGGTAATTTTGATAAAGAAGCCTAAACAACAAGGACAACCAACTGGAAATAATTTAACTCCTGCTGAGGGAAATCTGCTAGGTCTGAAGGAATGATGCACGTCTGAGATATTAAACATATCTTGTGACACACTGGAAATTACTTTGAAGATGCCCTTTGTTTTGCTTAAGACTATGAAACTTTCTCAGAATGTCCTCTCATTCATAGACAGAATGCCAGAAGCACTGATAAGATGGCTCCAGTTGCATCATACTTGGATGCATACAAAAGCATTGTTTAGCCATAATTTCAATGGAGCCATCATACAGGAACAGCTCCTGCTAGTTCTGTCTACGCATAGTCTTATTTTCTTCAGGAATGACAAATGAATTAGAAAGGGTGCTGAAAACCATGAAGGATAGCTGTTGATGAAAGATAGACCTTATTTTAAATAATCTGTGAGAAGTAGAGAACAATACCCTTGTTTTTCTAGTTCTGTTTGATGATCTCATTCAAGTCTATTGGAAGCTGAAATGGGAATTGATGCATTTACAGATTTCTTGAACAGTAAAAGTTATTTTATTGTTTATCTAACTCAGATGAAGGTTGAAGCCTGGGACTGGCACTATGGTATTTCTTCCTTTCGCCTATTAGCTACAGGCAGATTTCTTCTCATAGCTTCTCTTAAAGGGACATATAAACCAGTTAGAATGTATGAGAAGCATTACCTCAGTTGAAGGAGCAGCCATTCTTCTGCAAAAGAACAATGGACAATGAGTTTGGCTCATTGGCTCATTTGCAACATACTGAAGTGCTCATCGAACAGGAGCACTCTAGGCAATGGAACAGGGAAAAGCATACTTCAGAAATGGAGCAGAAAAACAAAACATGCCCTGAGGTGCTTTCAAGGTGAATGGGGAATTAATGAAGGATGATAGCATCTGCTTCTATTCTTCCAGAAAGAGTTGTCTGGTCTGTTTTGGTGATAGGGCAATTAAGCAGTCTGGATAAGCCCCATTGTTGTTATTATTTTAACTAAAAGGTGGGGGAAATGGTTTTGCATTTTCATAAAATGTCACTCATTTTGTATTGTTTCAGTCAATGTATGAATCAGAATATAGGTGTCATTGGGTATTTACATTTCTCAAAATGTTATAATGTACTGTAGTTCTTCAAACACACACACACACACACACACATCTAGATGCATACTTACTGTATGCACACCCACAAATCTTAATTATTCATTTTAAAACAATTCAACAGGAATTGAATAAGTTTTAAAAACGCAAGACCAGCTTGAAAAAAAAATGTAATGACTGCAGTTTGAAATTATCCCATTTTAATGGAGTGGGCAATGAAAATTAATCTCGGAGTTAGGCATGAGTTGCCTGAGTATATTCTTATAAAATGTAGAAACAGGGTCGATTTCAGGGGTGACATCAGACAGGGTGTTTTGCTTGTGTATATCTGTAAAAAGTAAAGATTGTGCATATAACAATGTGACTGAAGCCCTGATCCTTTTAAAATACGTGTCATAGTCACACACTTCATTTCTTAGGAAAGAATATCTCCCCTTGTAGACACCTGTTAAGTTTCAACATCTTTTGATAACAGTTCCATCATTCTTACTGGAGGGGAGTGATGGCAGCTGAATTTCTGAACATTTAACAGGTGCTACCTTGACTACCTTGGTTTCGCATCTAAATGGCCAAATTAAAATGCACTAGCTAAACCAAGATTTGTTACCCTATTCATCTTAGCTGATTTTAAATATACTCATTTTCCCCCTCAGCTTTAGAAACTTCATTGGCATTTCAGAGTCATATTAAGGAGCAATCAGGTTGCATTTTTCACTCTGCTGTAATGATATGTCTCATGCCTCAATGTCAGCAAGGAGTCACAGTGTGTACTAACTTATGATGTGAGGCTTATCAACATATGTAAATAGTGATGTCCTCAAACAAAACCTACGTGATGCAGACTTCATTCACCAGTGTTTTAGGCATTGTTTCTTGTGCTTCATTTCCCAAAGGGCTTCAGTAAACCAAGGTGTAATCTGGGATTGGTCCCCAGAATGACTTAGGACAGCAGTTCCCAAACTTCTTCAATCATCGAAGCCTTCAGAAGACATTTTTCTTCTGTGGAATCCTAACTCTGTCCCTGAGTTTTACTAAGCATCAGGAAGCCACAACATTCTTTCTTCTTTCATCTATTCCTATGGCCTGAGAGTTTTGCATAATGTAGTAGATTTAGAAATAAAGAGAAAACATTTTAACCAAACCCCACACTTTTATTTTGGCACAAGGAAATACTGGATTTATACTTTGTATGATTAAGAAAATTCAGCAAATTTCATTTTTGTACTTAAAGGTCAATTTCAAAACTATTTTATGTCTGATAGTGAACACGTAAATCAGGGGTATCATCCAACTTATTCCTAAATTTGTTTTTCATGTAAGCATAAACTAAAAAGCCTAATTTTCATTGATAGGTGCACATGAAGGGGAGTTGAGCTTGGATAGTCTTTTCATCTGCTGATGAACATGTCTATCAGTCCTATCCTATTCTTAGGCGACTGTATCCAGTGGCGGTTTAGATGGAAAGGATATAGGTGTGTTGAAGACTTATTAGAAATTAGAGTGCTACTGAATGCTATCAATGCTATAGATTCAGAGGTAGAATACTATTTATGTCATAGATGTAATTCATAACAAGATGCAGAAATCATTTGAATTTTATTTTTAAGGACATTGGGACAAATGATTCTGTGAAACTGAGGATGGATGCAGATGGTCTGAATTTCTCTCTTTCTCTCTCTCTTTCTCTCTCTCTCTCTCTTATTTTAGAGGTATAGGAATGATTCAAAAGTTGAATGCATGCTTCATATGTACTGTAGATAGGTTGTGGGGTGGGGATCCCATTACTCAGAATAGAGAGCTGTATGGACTTAAACTCTACCCAAGTGTTTGATCAGCCAAATCTAGGTGAGGAGAGAGAAATATCATCTGGGCAATTTCAACAGAGAGTCAATTTTGATAAGATTTTGCATTTCTAGACAAAAGTTCATTAGTAAAGCTGCCGATTTTCATCATAAGAAGGATATTTCCACAGAAAAGACTTTTCAAAAATACTTTGAAGAAGATCTTGGCATTTTACAGGCAGGCATTTTTTGTCACAGGTAACCCCAGCAAGAAAAAGACAATGCTTTTATTGTCAAAACTCATTATTGCAGGATTGACAATATCAAGGACTTTTGGGTGGGTAAACATGACTGCTTCCAAGGACATACACAATTGGCAAAGGAGGAGAAAATTGTTTGTAAAGATAATATATGGGATGACATCTGTGGGGTCTATGACTTTAACCTTTACAAAAAGGTCAAAAGGGAGAAGGTGTACAATGCCATGAAAAGATTTAAAGCAACTGAAAGTCAAAAGATTTAAAGTAATTGAAAGTCACTTCTGTGTTCTGAATTCATTGCTCACCAGTGGCAGGCATGAAATATATTGTTTGTGACTTTTTCAGTATTGTCAGGGAGCAAGCATAAGTTTCTCACAGGCACAGAAGGGGGTATTGCTGTATGTTACTCTGGTATCTATCTACATGGTTCTGTACATGTAATACATCTATTGAGAGAAAATGGCAATCACATTAGCACCATTAGATGGCGACTGGTGGACATAGAAGGAGTATTCCACCTTTTCTACTAAATGGTTGATGTATAAAGCATATAGCAAGAGGAATATTTAGTATACATTTCAGGGGGCTGAAAAAATGGTCATAATTTTTAGGGGAATGGCTTTGTTTTCAACAACACTCCAATACAACTTTTTTTCCTCAGTGATCTATATTTTATTGTGCAAGGGACTTGTGCAAGGAACTTGTGCAAGGAAATATGTGCATGAAATTCTGTACAATCGCATTTGCTTAAAGAAGACTACCTCAAGAGTCACATTTCTACTGAATGTAGGATAGGAATACAAATAGGATGACAAAATGACTAGTGCTTCCTTGAATCCACTTGTGGTTGAGAAGAGTAGTTATTGTTCTCCTCGAATGTGAAATATGATTTGTGAGGCAATGGAACAAATGCTACACATCTGCATTTCACCCCAAAACTAAATCATACCATTAAAGAGTAATATGTAAATCAGTCTATTGTGATACAGTTTAATGAACTATTGCCAGTTCAGATATTGATATGTAGAATATAATTGTCAAGATGCCCTTGACTTTACTGTTCTTGTTGGAAACATTTGTTTTGATTTACATTCTTTCACAAGTTATTGCATTATTATTTCTTTTATCTCACATGATCTAAGTTAGAATTTCAAAAAAGGTCTCAGAAGGATAAGTCTTCTAACAATAGAAATGAGAAAGAATCAAAAAATTGCTTTTCTCCCATTAAGATGGAATTAAGATGGATATCAGCATTTCCAGTGCACCAGCCCTATTTCATACATGGGAGAAAACTGGCACATCTAATCCCACACACACTTTTTCTATGGTGTTCTTCCACAATTCCTGTTTCTTCACACCTCTAGTTGCATGCTCTTAAACATTGGGCTGCTCTATGACATTATATCTTTCTCATAGATACGGTATTTATGTGTTTACCTTGAAGAATTTCCATAATTTCTGTCTTGGTCTTCCTTTCTGGCTTTGTTGCTGTTGTGTGTTTGTGATTAGCTGCAAGTATTTCTCCCCGCATCTTTCTGTTACAGAAAAGAGATACCTGGCCTACACAGAAGAAGACTTAATCTTGAGAGTGCAGATACTAGGCAATGTAACATACTGCTGGCATGAAAGCATTTTGAAGTTAGCATGTCTTCATTTAGAAGCAGACCAAATAAATGTGCAGCTATACATTTGAGGATAATTGTTGGAAAAGGTGACATTAGTTTCTTTGAATTCAAACAAGAAGCAATGGATGGAAAGGTAAATTTGCTCCTCACTTGGTACTAATAAGCAGTACTACAAAAAGACCAAAGCATTGCCAACTCTCGTCCATTAATGAGAGTTAGCAGAGCAATGCTTTGGAGGCATGAATACCTGGAAACCGTCTCAGTGTCCCATGCCAACCTTTTCCTTGCTTTGTCTCCCAATTTTAAGGAGGATTCACAGTTCTATATAAAGAATTATATTCTATTCTACAGGTGAAACTCAAAAAATTAGAATATTGTGCAAAAGTTCATTTATTTCAGTAATGCAACTTAAAAGGTGAAACTCATATAATGAGCTTGCGACTGCACAGCTAATAAGCAAGATAGTTTCAAGCCGTGATGTGTTCAAATGAGATGACAATCGGCTTAGCAGCTCATGAAAACCTCAATCCAGCAATCTGCAGAAGATTAGAATTATTGTGAAAAGGGGCATATTCTAGGCTCAGTGTCCCACTCTAATCAGGCTAATTAAACCATAACACCGTGCAAGGAGGTTCTGAGCCTTTAAATGGTCTCTCATCTGGTTTAGTAGGAATACAATCTCATGGGAAAGAGCTGCTGACTTGACAGTTGTGCAGAACAACGCATGCATTGTACACCATTCCAAGGAAG